>MU773686.1:18637-67219 GCA_026770625.1 Nicotiana glauca
AAAAGGATTCAACCTTATTACATGGATCCAGAGTGAGTTTGAGAGAGTCCAGGGCTCGAATTGAACCCTAGTCCAAACACACAAGACCACACTCATCAAAAACCCCAAATCCTAGGGTTTTCAACTTGAACCAAATGCAAAGAAGAGAAGCAAGCAGATACAGTAGAAAGTTCAATGTAAATAGAGTAAGGGAATTAATTCGAAACGCGATAAGAGTAGGAGAGACAATAGAGGAAAATACGGTTAAGCCAGCATAGCAAGAACACTTAATGAACATGGTTGAAAAATGCAGTAGACGAATCATATCAAGTCATAGTGGAAGGCAAGTAGCAAAACATAGCATGTGAGACATAGCATAGAACATGGCATAGAAACATAGCATATGAAAACATAGTAGAAAGAAGAACAAAATACAAAAAACATAGTAGAAGAACATATATAAAAAAAATAAGAACATAAAATGTACACAAGAAAGGAAGAAGGAAAGTCGGAAAACACTGAAGCATTTTTCAGAAAACCCTAAATCAGAAAGATGTGACTTTGAAAGTAAGATTTTTAAAAAAAGAAGTTGGGGAAACCTCCTAAAAACTCAAGATAAAGCATGAATACACATAGATATTGAGATAATCAGAGAAGAACCTTGATAGTTAGGTTTTCAAATGAACCCTAGAATGAGAAAGGCTTTGAAAATGTTCGATCTAAGTCGGATGAGACTGGAAACAGGCTCAGGAGGCTAAGATGTGTCGGGGCCAGGCCGGAGATGGTCGAAAACCCCAAGTCAGCGGAGGTATAGATGGAGACTTTGAGGTCTAGCCTCAAAACTTCGAGTACCAGGCACACAGGAGCGATGTGAGATGAGCATAGATCATCCATGGCGTGAGAGGCCATGGATTCCGATGAGTTAGAGGTCGAAAATGGGGGGAAGGTGATCAGGGTTTCAAGAAAACTCGAGAGAGTTTGAGAGGGGGACGGTATTCAGAGGCGGCTACTGAAATGAAATGAGGGAATTAGGGTTAGTCATTATGTTTAATTAAGGAAGGGCGAATTGGGGCAGTTGATCTCAAAGATGAACGGTTCATATCAAGGGGGGCTTGGGTCGGGTGATTTAAATAGGTTAGGGGTTGGGTCGAACTGGTCCAGAATTGGGCCTGGAGTTGGGTCAATTAGGGGGATTGATTTGGCTATAATTGAAATGCAAATGGGTTGTACGTTAAATAGCCAATTTTCCCCTTTTAATTTAATTAAAATAGTTAAAATAGTTTTTAAAATAAATTAAAAGCACTAAATTTATTAATAATATATAAATGTTAATCTAAAATTACTGGGAGTAATTTTATAATTGTAAGATGCTATTAATCGCAATATAGGCTGTAATTGCAATTTTATACAATTTTAGCTTAAAATATCAAATAGATTTATAAAAAATATGAAAAAATTACCTTAATTATATTGTGATGTAAATATGAGTATGGAAATAAATTACTCACCAAATGATAGCTTTGGGAATAATTATTGGATTTTGTACTGTTAAAACAAATAATAAAATGATTCTAAAAGCTTTAAAAATTAGAAAAAATATCATAAATTCTTGGGGATGCTTATATATGCATGTAAATGCTATTTATAGAATATTTTGAGTATAAAAATAGATAGGGAAAAATTGGGTATCAACAGCTGCCCCTCTTTACTCAGAAAGGATGAAAGAGTTGTCGGGTAAAGATGTGATGACCAATTTTGACCGAGAGAAAGGACTTGCAAAGTTTTTGATCGAGCTCTGGTTCCTGAGCTGCCTACTCCCGGGTCTTACAGGAATCAGGTCATATATAGTTCGGGATATATCGACGGAATATGCCGATGGAGGCTTTGAAAAGGACGGTCGCAATATTTAGGTTGGGAAGGATGGTCAGGGACCGATGGGCTGCGGGAACCGGAGCGAGATCGCTCCTACTTTAATGGCCGTTGCCAACTGGTGTACCGACAAGTGAGTAATACAAGCATATCGTGCAGAATTTAAACGTGATGCAAGTTCCCGTTGGACCATGAATGTTGTCTTTGGACGGTTAGGATGACGTCCTCGGACCATGACGTCCTGGGCCATAAAGCGCATAATAAAGGATTTGCAGGCTATGAAATGACATTCTCGAGCTATGACAATGGCACCTCCGAACCATGATGCCTTTGAATAATGATGTGCGGAATATAAAGCGGGGTCCTCGGGCCATGGCATGGCATTCTTGGGCTATGAAATTTGTGCCTCCGAACAAAGACGCCCTTGGACAGTTTGGCGGTATTTCAGCCCATGAAATGCAGGATTTGGCGGTATTTTAGCTGATGTAAGATATAAATGGCGATATTTCAGCTGATGCAAAATAGGATTTGGCGGTATTTCAACCGATGTAAGATATAAATGGTGATATTTCGGTCGACAAAGTTTAAATGTAAACTAGCGATCTTTCAGCCGGTATAGAGAATTAAATAAAGTTGGCGATATTTCCCGATTTAAAGCATAAATATAAATGGCGATATTTCAAAACCGATGAAAAGCATAAGTATAAATGGAGATATTTCAGCCGACAGAGATTTAAATAAAGCTGGCGATATTTTAGCTGATAGAGATTTAAACAAAAACTGGCAATCTTTCAGCCGGTAAGAGGGATTTAAACAAAATTGGCGATGTTTTAGCCATGCACGATTTAAATAAAGCTGGCGGTATTTCAGTCGATGCAAATAAGAGGTGGCGATATTTCAGCCATGTAGTATGGAGACAGTGCTTAGTCTCAGAAGGTAGGAAAGTAGCCTTATACAGTGAAAGGAAACGCATGATGGAGACAGTTCTTAGTCTCGAAAAGCAGAAAAGTAGCCTTATGCAGTGCAAGGAAATGCAGGATAGAGACAGTGCTTAGTCTCGGAAGGCAGAAAAGTAGCCTTATGCAATGCAAGGAAATGCATGATGGAGACAGTGCTTAGTCTCGGAAGGCAGAAAAGTAGCCTTATGCAATGCAAGGAATTGCAGGATGGAGACAATGCTTAGTTTCGGAAGGTAGAAAAGTAGCCTTATGCAATGCAAGAAAATGCAGGATGGAGACAGTGCTTAGTCTCAAAAGGTAGAAAAGTAGCCTTATGCAATGCAAAGAAATGCAGGATGGAGACAGTGCTTAGTCACGAAAGGCAGAAAAGTAGCCTTATGGCGATCTTTCAGACGGTATGAGGGATTTAAACAAAATTGGCGATGTTTCAGCCATGCACGATTTAAATATAGCTGGCGGTATTTCAGCCGATGCAAATAAGAGGTGGCGATATTTCACCCATGTAGAATAGAGACAGTGCTTAGTCTCAGAAGGAAGGAAAGTAGCCTTATGAAGTGCAAGGAAATGCATGATGGAGACAGTGCTTAGTCTCGGAAGGTAGAAAAGTAGCGTTATGTAGTGCAAGAAAATGCATGATGTAGCTTAATCTCTAAAGATAGAAAAGTAGCCTTATGCAATGCAAGGAAATGCAGGATGGAGACAGTGCTTAGTCTCGGAAGGCAAAAAAGTAGCCTTATGCAATGCAAGGAAATGCAGGATGGAGATAGTGCTTAGTCTCGGAAGGCAGAAAAGTAGCCTTATGCAATGAAAGGAAATGCAAGATGGAGATAGTGCTTAGTCTCGGAAGGCAGAAAAGTAGCCTTATGCAATTCAAGGAAATGCAAGATGGAGGTAGAGCTTAACGTCGGAAGGTAGAAAGATAGCCTTATGAAATGCCATAAATAAAGGTGAAGAGTAACAAAATCTCTTAGCTGAGAGATGATAGTTGATAGTTGATTGTCCTTGTGGCTGCCGGGGGTGTTGCGTGCGGATAGCACTTGAAAATAGGTGATGATTCTGAGAGTTGTACTCCTGCAAAATATGAGTTTGTAACCGGATTTGATTGTTTTATGTTTTGGGGTGACTGCATTCAAAGAAAGATCGTGAGTTTTGTCAAAGGGGGAAGGTTAGTTCATCTTCCCGTGGACTCCATTAGTCCTACTCGGCTCTTGTTTTCATTGTGGTAGTGTTGCTAAACAAAGCAATTCAAATAGTAGCCATGCATAATTTTAAAAATATGATGTAAATACATAATAAAAAAATGGTTTTCTTTTAGATGAACCGACTACTGGGCGCGGTTCAAGATATTGCGACCTTTTTGCTCCGGAATTTTGAGGGTCCTACTCAAAATTCTGCCCCAGTTTAATGGGTTGGTCGTCCGATGGCTGCGTGCGATGATTGGCTGAAAATAATCTTTGGAATTTTGAGGTTCCTCCTCAAAATTCTGCCCCAGTTTCCAATATTGGGGAAATGAAAAATTTTATTAAATTGTGACCGAACCCATATCGCTGCCTACGTATCCCCTCTTAAATGGGAATCAGGTCAGACATAGTTTAAATTACATCATCCAGAAATTATAATGATTACACATAATAGCGTTTGACTGCATCTAAATTAATTGGCTTTGGTCAAATTTCTCCATCCATCTCTGCAAGTATGAGGGCTCCTCCAGTTAGAGCCCGATGAACCTTTTACGGACCTTGCCAGTTGGGAGAGAATTTCCCCTTGGCTTCATCTTGATGTGGGAATATCTTCTTCAACACCAGCTACCCTAGTGTAAACTTTCTCGGCTTGACTCTTTTGTTGAAAGCTCTGGACATTCTATTCTAATACAATTGACCATGGAGAACCGCATTCATTCTTTTCCTGTCTATAAGGGCTAACTGCTCGTAGCGACTTTTTACCCATTCTGCATCTTCGAGTTCTGCTTCCTGTATAACTCAGGGAGGGAATCTCTACCTCTATGGGAATGACTTCCTTGGTACCATAAACCAACATATAGGGAGTCGTCCCGGTTGATGTGCGAACTGTGATACGGTATCCCAATAAAGCAAAGGATAGCTTTTCCTGCCACTGCTTGTATTTCTATATAATTTTCCTTAATATCTTCTTGATGTTCTTATTGGCCGCTTCTACAACTCCATTCATCTGAGTATGTAGGCTGTAGAATTAGGGGTCGTTTGGTATGAGGTATAAGGGTGGTATAAGGGTGGTATAAGAATTAATACCACCTTAATATTCTGTTTGGTTAGCAAATCAGGTATAAGTTATACCGGTGTTAATTTTAACACCGGTATAACTTATACCTCACAGATGGTGGGGTAATTAGCACCGGTATAACTTATACCTTTCTCTTATAAATTATTCAATTGTCATTCTTAATACAACATACCAAACAATGAATAAACAACAATCCCATTATAACTTATACCGGTATAACTTATCCCATTATAACTTATACCGGTATAACTTATACCGGTATAACTCATATTCCAACCAAACGACCCCTTATTGTGCTTGATCTTGAACGTCTCACACATTGCTTTCATCAAATCACTGTTGAGATTGGAACCATTATCAGTGATGATTGACTCTAGGACGCCAAACCGGCAAATGATACGGTCGCGGAAAAAGTCTGCCACAACCTTCTTGGTTACTGTATTATATGATGCTGCTTTAACCCATTTGGTGAAATAATCAATCGCTACTAGAATGAACCTGTGCCCGTTTGATGCGGCAGGCTCGATAGGTCCGATGACATCCATTCCCCAAGTGGCGAATGACCATGGTGAGCTTGTTGCATTGAGCTCGTTAGGAGGCTCCTTTATCATGTCTGCATGTGTCTGGCAGTGATTTCGAACATACTGGATGCAGTCCATCTCCATAGTCATCCAAAAATAACCATCTCGGAGTATTTTCTTGGCTAAGATGAAACCATTCATGTGCGGGCCACAGGTCCCTGCATGAACCTCCTCCAACAACCTGGATGCTTCCTTTGCTTCGACACATCTTAGTAATCCCAAATTGGGAGTCTTCCTATACATTATTCCTCCGTTGTGAAAGAAGTGATTGGATAACCTCCCCAGTGTGCGCTTCTGAGTAGCGTTTGCAAGTTCTGGATATTCTCCTGTTGACAGATACTTCTTGATGTCATGAAACCATGGTTCCATCTGCTTCTTCTTCGTTATGAGCACAGTAAGCGGGTTGATCCTGGATTTTTACCGGGATAGGATCATTGGAGTTCTTATCTGGATGTTGAATCATGGATGATAGAGTGGCCAATGCATCGGCGAACTCATTCTGGATTCTAGGGACATGCTAGAATTTTGTCTTTGTGAACCTCTTCTTCAACCCCTGTACATGATGCAAATATGGGAGTATTTTGGAGTTCTTGGTTGCCCATTCTTCTCGGACCTGATGTATGAGCAAGTCTAAATCCCCGATCACTAGTAACTCATAAATGTTCATGTCAATGGCCAGCTTGAGCCCTAAGATGCAAGCCTCGTACTCATCCATATTGTTGGTGCATGAGAACTTGAGCTTGCCGGACACCGAATAATGCTGACCCGTTTCTGATACTAGAACTGCTCCTATGCCAACTCCTTTAAAGTTTGATACTCCATCGAAAAACATTCTCCAGCCATCATAGGATTCTACAATGTCTGCTCCTATGAAAGAGACCTACCCATCGGGAAAATACATTTTTAGAGGCTCGTATTCTCTGCCCACGGGATTTTCGGCAAGATGATTTTCCAGTGCTTGTCCTTTGACCACTTTCTGGGTTACGTAGACAATATCGAATTCCCTTAGCAAGATTTGCCATTTGGCCAACTTGCCTATGGGCATGGGCTTCTGAAAGATGTACTTCAACAGATTCATCCTTGATATGAGATAAGTGGTATAGGCACATAAATAGTGCCTCAACTTTTGAGCTACCCAAATCAGAGCACAACAGGTGCGTTCTAGCAAGGAATACCGGGCCTCGTATGGGGTGAACTTCTTGCTGAGATAGTAGATGGCTTGCTCCTTTCTCCCTGTTTCATCATGTTATCCTAAAACATAACCGAAAGCCCCATCCAGTACCGCTAGGTAGAGCAATAGCGATCTACTCAGTTCGGGCGGAACCAGAACTAGTGGCATTGACAAGTATTCCTTGATTCTATCGAAGGCTTTCTGACAATCATCAGTTCATTTAGTGGCGGCGTCCTTCTTCAACATCTTAAAGATTGGCTCACAAATGATAGTGGACTGGGCTATGAACCGGCTGATGTAGTTGAGTGTCCCCAAGAAACTCATAACCTCTTTCTTGTTCTTTGGCGATGGCAATTCTTGAATGGCTTTAACCTTTGATGGATCCAGTTCTATTCCTCGGCGAATTATGATGAACCCAAACAATTTTTCGGCGGGAACCCCGAATGCACATTTGGCGGGATTCAATTTCAGGTTGTACCTTCTCAGTCTGTTGAAGAACTTCCTCATATCTTCCATGTGGTCAGTGGCTTTTTGGATTTCATGATGACATCTTCTACATATACCTCGATCTCTTTGTGTATCATGTCATGGAAAATAGAAGTCATGACCCTCATGTAGGTGGCCCCAGCATTCTTTAATCCAAACGGCATCATATTGTAACAATACATCCCCCACAGAGTAATGAAAGTCGTTTTCTCCGCGTCTTCTTCGTCCATCCATATCTGATGGTACCCAACAAAACAATCGACGAATGACTGCTCGTGCTTGGTGCAGTTGTTAATCAGGATGTTTATGTTCGGCAAGGGGAAGTCATCTTTCGGACTGGCCAGGTTAAGGTCCCGGTAGTCGACACAGACTCCGACCTTCCCATCCTTCTTTGGCACTGGCACAATGTTGGCCAACCATGTTGGATACTCCACTACTCTGAGGACCTTGGCTTTGACTTGTTTGGTAACTTCCTCCTTGATTTTCAAACTCATATCTGGCTTGAACTTTCTGAGCTTCTGCTTTACCGGCGGACATGTTGGATTTGTTGGCAGCTTGTGAGCTACAATAAATGTACTGAGACCGATCATATCATCATATGACCAGGCAAATATATCCTCATATTCTTTTAAGAACTCCGTGTACTCTTCCCTTTCTGAAGGTGACAGGTGAACACTGATACGCGTTTCCTTGACATTCTCTGTATCCCAAGTTGACAACCTCAGTTTCGTCTAAGTTAGACTTAGGCCTATTCTCAAAGTCCTCAACCTCTTTAATGACCTCTTCTAGTATTTCATCCTCTTCTGAGTCTCTATCTGTTTGTTGTGTTGTCTCATCGCATGTCACATTCATCGATTCATCAAGATAAGTAATGGTAATATTGTGTAAATAAAGTAAATGATGAAAAGTAATAAGATCGAGATTTATAAGAAACTGAAATGCTTTGATAAATTTCATAAGTTATTTGAACATTGTAGCTCTTATTTCAAAATTAAAATGCGGAAAGAAAATGAAGTAGCAAAAAGTAAAAGGTGATGCATGGTGCTTTGTTCAGCCTTGCTACCCCAAAGCTTTTCAGGCTCTGGTGGTTCTGATAGTCTAGTCATTGAGATGTGCCCTTCTTCTTAAGATGATCATGCAAGAGTGCACAAACTAACCTTTTAGTGAGGGTAATAAAACAAAACAAAACAAGGTAACAAGTTAGTAAGGGTTATGAGAAGAAAATGTTGAAATATTTAAACACATAGTGTGAGAATATAAATTGTGTCCTAATTTGGGTGCCTCCTTGTGCCCGAGGTAGGCCTAGCGACAAGTTGATTTGGAGAACTTATAATTCTAAATGCCTCATTTTATTGATAAAAATAAGATGAATCTCGAAACGACACTAAAATTGCATAAAGTAAAGATGTCACTAATGGACATTGGCCTTATTACATTTTGAAGCGAAAAAGAAAAGAGACTCCTAACTATTTGGTCCCTGAAGGACCTTCCCCAGACTCGACATCTTTAGCTCCATCGAACAGCTTCACCAGCTCGTGCAGCCCTAGCAGTAGATAAGCCCTAGCCAAATGTCCTCATTCATTTCCCTCAGCGTTTTCGCAATTCTCGATCCTCTGGATGAATTTCCCCTCCATCTCTACCAATGCTCGCTCCAAATATACTAGATGCTTGTTGGCACTGACAGCCATATCTTCCATTCCTCGATCAACCTTTGATTTGCTTCTTGAATCCTGATGTGCACTCTCGCTTTCCCTAATCCTCTTGCACAACTGGTTGTATTTAACCTATATTTCAGCCTTCTCGTCGATGACCCTGTGATCTCGAACAGACCCGGGCTGTCCTAACCCAACATGATCTTCTTCTAGCCAACCTGGATAGTATGGGGTGTAACCGGCATGATATCTGTCAGGCTCTATGGAATCCTTTTCCAGGATGATCTTGCTGTTCCACATGTGTTGAGCTTGGCATTTGTATGGGCTATCGTCGTCTTGGAAATCAACCCTGAAATGACTCATCTTTTCGACCTTTGGTACGACTTGATTTCTCCCCACCTGCCTCATGACTCAGAGAGGGACATAGAGATAAGTTCCCCTCAGACCAATGAGTATAAGGAATGGAGTGTCCCGAGAGCGGATGATGAACTCTCCAGTGGGGAACCATTCGAACATCCACTGCACCTTATCTTCTTTGAAGTTTTCAAACAACTCTACCCATTCTCGAGCATCCCCCGGTGAGAAAACATGTTAGGCATATAGTTCATTCTCTTGGGATGGTGAAAGGCTATATGATCATTCCATGGCCTTCGTAGAAGCTCTTGACGGTATTGACCCCTTTGGAGATGTTCTATAAGCCAGAGTTGGAGTAGTAAGTTGCAACCCTCAAAGTGAGTGGCCCATCGTTGATAGTTCTCCAAGGCTCGATAGATCTCTGCAACAATCATGGGCACTATGCTGAAAGGCTACCCTCCAATCCATTCCATTAGCGTCTTGGTGACCATGGCTAGTCTGGTATGGATCCTAGCCTTCTTCATGGGAAACACTATCATTCCCAAAAAGCAGAACATAAAGACGAAAACCCTCATATGGATATGCCCTAATGAAGTGAGGGCGAATTCATCTGTATATGTGCGGTAGGACTTGCTATGACCGTACCTCTTGTACAGATAGTCGAAAGGAATATAAGAGTCCTTCCAACAAGTCAAATCTGAGTTTTTTTTCAACCCCATCATTTTGAAGAAACCCCTACCTTTGCGGTTTACTAGCATGAGCAAACCTGGAGTCTCCCAAGGAATACCGGCTAACCCTCCTGTTTCTTCGAGCAATGGGGTCATTTCAAGGTCCCCGAATCGAAACACTGATCTATCACTGTCCCATAATAAGGTCGCAGCCTTTATGATTTTGTTGTTCGGCTGAATTTCCAAAAGAGAAGTTAAGTTCCCCAAATACTTGCGGACGAGGGTCCGGTCACTGGAATGAAGGTCTTCCCACCAACTTAGCAACCTTGGGTGAATTTTGGTTACCATGCCGAACCTGGGGATTTCGTGCCTCATTTCTGCAAACAAAGCGTTAGTCCCCTACCCCACCAGACTCGACTATTTAAATCAGTAATTAGCATAACGATATTTAGTTCTCCAAATAAGTGCATAGAACATGGTGTTGTCCGTTTGGGTTCCAGGGGAACACAGTGGACTTTGGATAAGGCTATCTTAAAGAGTCATTATATGGACAGCATAACTGACTCGACTAGGTTTGACAGTGATGCATGAACAATTAAATAGAATAAGGTTTCTATGGGCTGCTAGACCGGTACCCTTGAGCGGATAACTCAAGAGGGAAAGGCACGGAACCGTCGACTACACCGCTGATCGATGGTTTTACTGCAAATATGCCTTTGCCAAATTTAGGGGGTAATAATATCGGAAGAACGCAACCACTCATTAAGCATTGCTATGGTGTTTGTTTGGCACAAGTGGAATATGATGTTAAAGATGCAATTACAAAAATGAAACAAATTGTCACGTATTTTCACGTTCATAATGATTACAATAATTGCTCAAAAAATTACAACAGTATTGAACGAAAACAGTAAATGAAAGCGTTAAAGAAAAAGAAACAAAAAGACAAGTCAGTTTAGAATAAAGGCACTAATCAAAGAAATAAAGAAAACAATAAAGTCACATCTAACATGAAGTGGTAGAGGCTTAAAGAATCCCCAGCAGAGTCGCCATGCTGTCGACGCCCCCCTTTTTCTTGCAAAATCGGGTTTACGACATTTGGGAAGACAATTCTATTCCCGTTTAGGAATTGGGTTTTTGGAATTGAAGAGTCACCGCCTAATGATTAAGTGCATTAAGACACCAAGAGTTTTGAATTTGAAAACCAGAGTTCGGGTAAGGGCTAGAAATTATCTCGAGGGGAAGGTGTTAGGCACCCCTCAAGTTCCACTAATGTGGTTCCCGACCATGCTATGTTGTGACTTTAATGCAAATAAGTATACAAATAATTTCACACATAAGGGTTGCAAATAGGTACGTAACAAGCATGTTGAAATTAAGGTCTAGATGGTTCCACAATTTGTTTGAGGGAGGGTCTAAGTGCATAAAATTAATCAAGACATGAATAAACAGAAAATTTTAGAAGAAAAGGAATAATGCAGTAAAATTAAAGAGGAGTTTTGGGTAGATGAAACAAAGACAGAAATTTATTGATATTAACGAAGTTACATAAAGGAAAGGGTCCTAGGTTTGTAAAACACATGGATCATCCACACAACACCGCTAGCCAATAGTACGCAGGGTATTATCGTGTAATTATCGTCTCCATGTCTACCCTTCCTACCCCGTTAAGGTATTAAACGCAGAATGGTATCGTTACCTACTGCATGCTATTACCCGTCCCACCTATCAGTCCCGGAGGCATTTTGGACTACTAATCCTAAAAGGGAAGGAGCTTGGCTTTTCAGGGGTTATAAAAAGATAAAATTCTGGGGCGACAACCAAAACACATAAAGCAGTTAAAGGGGAACTAATAGCAATTAAGGCTCAAATATGCCTCCTCACTTAAAGAAGCAAATAATTTAGCATGTCTTACACATACTGATTAGATCCTTGGTTAAAATTAACGTAGGAAAAGTTGATTCACCACATATTTCCCAGATAGGGAGTCCAAATTAGTCCTGCTTAGATGTAGTTGTCAAAAACTGACAGTTAATTAATTACTCAACTATTTGCATGTGTGTTAAACGGGACCTATAGGCCTGATATCCATTAATACAGAGACGGGGGAATAAACTGATTGCAGAAAAGAATTGTTGGTTACTAGATCACAAGTTCTATGAGTGTTAGACAAATTACCATTGATTTTAGACTTAGGAGCGAGTGGGCAATTCAAGTTTAGTTAATAGTTCCTATAGGCATGCTTTCTAGGTGCTACTGATTTTACCGCTGTTTACTGTTTTGCGGAGATCCTATAGGCAGGTCATCTATATGTAATTAGTTATTTTAATTCGTATAAGCTGACTTGCCTAGTGACAGATGCACATGAAAAATTTAGGAAGTCCTATAGGCATATTATCTATAGAATATGCAGAGTTTAATCCTCGATTTATTGACATGGTATTATTACGATGTGCAGAAAAGCCTATGAGCATGGTATCTATGCGAAAATGCGGAATTTGAAAGTGATAACCTATAAACATGATTTCTATGTGAAAATGTAGAATTTGAAAGTAAAAATCCTATGAACAAGATTTCTATGTGAAAAATGCAGAATTCAAAAGAACAAATATCCTATGGACATGGTATCTACGTGAAAGTGCAGAATTTGAAAGTAATAATCCTATGAACATGATTTCTATGTAAAAATGCAGAACTTGAAAGTAATTATCCGATGAACATGATTTCTATGTGAAAATGCAGAACCTGAAAAAGTAAATATCCTATAGATATGGTATCTACCCCTTTGGCATGCATTGAATCGCATCCCCCTTTCACTACACCCCAATAGTTATTACAAAGTTTATTACAAAGTTTAGACCAAATGAATCAGAAGAAATAAAATTACATCAGTGATTACATCTACATCTAATCAGCCTAATCCAGACCCAAAGTCTAATAATATGAGATAAACCAACTTCCAGGATCAGATTTTCAAAGCCTTTCTCTTATTTGGGATGTGTCAAAGTTTCAAGGAACTTCAAGAGTTCCAAGCAATGCTTACACCCCAAATGTCATTGCAGAATCAGATTATAGTGCAGTGTGGAAGGGACAGCCCTCAAATGTCCAAGTTTAGAGGGAAACTCAAGGTCCCCGAGGCAAGGCTCATAAGAGGGGGCAGGACTTAGAGACTAGGAGTAAGTGTAAGTGCAATGAAAGGGAATTAGGGGGGAGACAGGGCAGGCTGGTGGTCATACCCAGCAACTGGGCTGCTGACACACCCCTGACCAGCCTGTCAGCCTTAAAATTGGGAGTTAAGACCTTATTGAAGGCCAGGTTTATCCCTGGACAACAATTGGGATGCTGCCATGCCATACCTTAACTCAGCACACATAGGGGGATGAGGGTATGGGAGCAATTGTTTATACTAGAAACAAGAAACAAAGAAAGAACAGGCAAAGCACATAGCACTTTCAAATTGACTTTGTAGAGAATTGAAGGCAGGCATGGATGCAGGGACCGTAAGTAAACACATTAGAGAGATACTGAAATTAATTTTAGAGCATACCAGTTTAAAGAAGCAAGTAGGGAGAAACAGTAGACTTGTGAAAGCCAAAGTGCAATCAAGAAGCAAGAGTATAGGTTTAGAAGAGAGTTGTGATTTCTGTATATTTAATCGTGTCCCTATTTAAAATTGTGTCATGTATTTATAGTGCAGAAAAGAAGCAGAAATAGGTAAGAAAATAGTTTGAAAATCAATCACACAATGTTTCCCTTTAGTTAAGGGATTCTAATTTCAAACGGGCAAGGTAAATAAGGAAAAGGAGTTAATTAAACACTTTTCAAAGTAGTGCAACAAGGGTAAATACATAATAGTTATTTAAGGAAAGGGTTTTGACAGTACATGGTCATGCAAATTAAGGAAAGGAGATCAATTGACAGCCAAACAATCAAGAGTTGAAAATTTTGTATGAATGAACCAAGTAAGAAAAAGGTAAAGGGAGGCTTTACTTGAGAAGAGCATCAATCAATTAACCCCCAAAAAAAGGATTCTGATTTGGACACAAGTTGGAAAACCTTTCGAAGAAAAATTTCAACACACATATAAGGGATTGTTGTGCTTAATCAGAAGGATTCATACACAAAAGGATTCAACCTTATTACATGGATCCAGAGAGAGTTTGAGAGAGTCCAGGGCTCGAATTAAACCCTAGTCCAAACACACAAGACCACACTCGTCAAAAACCCCAAATCCTATTTTCAACTTGAACCAAATGCAAAGAAGAGAACCAAGAAGATACAGTAGAAATTTCAATGTAAATAGAGTAAGGGAATTAATTCAAAACGCAATGAGAGTAGGAGAGACAGTAGAGGAAAATGCGCTTAAGCCGGCATAGCAAGAACACATAATGAACATGGTTGAAAAATGCAGTAGATGAATCATGTCAAGTCATAGTGGAAGGCAAGTAGCAGAACATAGCATGTGAGACATAGAAACATAGCATGTGAAAACATAGTAAAAAGAAGAACAAAATACAGAACATATACATATATATATATACATATATAAATAATAAGAACATAAAACGTACTCAAGAAAGGAAGCAGGAAAGTCGGAAAACACTGAAGCATTTTTCAGAAAACCCTAAATCAGAAAGAGGTGACTTTGAAAGTAAGATTTTTAAAAAGAGAAGTTGGGGAAACCTCCTAAAAACTCAAGATAAAGCATGAATACACATAGATTAGTAGATAATCGGAGAAGAACCTCAATAGTTAGGGTTTAAGATGAACACTAGAATGAGAAAGGCTTCGAAAATATTCGATCTAAATCGGATGAGACTGGAAATAGGCTCAGCAGGCTAAGATGCGCCAGGGCCAGGCCGGAGATGGCCGGAAACCTCAAGTCGGCAGAGGTCTGGGTGGAGACCTTTGAGGTCTAGCCACAAACCTTCGAGTACCAGGCATACATGAGCGATGGGAGATGATCATAGATCATCCATGGCTTGAGAGTCCATGGATTCCGGTGAGTTAGAGGTCGAAAATGGGGGGCAGGTGATTAGGGTTTCAAGAACACTCGAGAGAGTTTGAGAGGGGGAGGGTATTTAAAGGCGGCTACTGAAATGAAATGAGGGAATTAGGGTTAGTCATTAGGTTTAATTAAGGAAGGGCGAATTGGGGCCGTTGATCTCAAAGATCAACGGTTCAGATCAAAGGGCTAGGGTCGGGTGATTTAAATGGGTTAGGGGTTTGGTCGGACTGGTCTGGAATTGGGCCTGGAGTTGGGTCAATTAGGGGGTTTGATTTGGCAATAATTGAAATGCAAATTGGCTATTCGTTAAATAGCCAATTTTCCCCTTTTAATTTAATTAAAATAGTTAAAATAATTTTTAAAAAAATTAAAAGCACTGAATTGATTAATAATATATAAATCTTAATCTAAAAATACTGGGAGTAATTTTATAATTGTAAGATGCTATTAATCGCAATATAGGCTCTAATTGCAATTTTATGCAATTTTAGCTTAAAATATCAACTAGATTTATTAAAAATATGCAAAAATTACCTTAATTATATTGTGATGTAAACATGAGGATGGAAATAAATTACTCACCAAATGATAGCTTTGGGAATAATTATTGAATTTTGTACTGTTAAAACAAATAATAAAATGATTCTAAAAGCTTTAAAAACTAGAAAAAATATCAAAAATTCTTGGGCATACTTATATATGCATGTACATGATATTTAGAGAATATTTTGAGTATAAAAATAGATAGGCAAAAATTTGGCATCAACAATATTGAGTATCATATGTGTACAAAATGACAAGGGTTCCCCATTATATATGAGAGGAAACATAGTACAAATGCATTAATTACAAAGATATGGGGCATATAGCCACTTAATGCCCAGATACAGGTCAGAACTAGCCCTTTAATCTTTGTCATCTCTAGTTGTGCACCTAGGGAACTTCCCACTTTTCTATCTTAACCATCAACCTGCACTGTCTCGAGGTAGGACATCGATGGCCCCTCGGGGTAAATCTCAATCGTAGTCTGGAGCCTTTAGAGAGCTTGCTTACGAGGCGTTGTAATGGCCAAAAATTGGACCCTCAGATTTTACTGCATATACATAGTCCCCGCGTTTCTTAGAGTGGAACGATAAGAACGACTTTGATATCCATCTCTTCGAACTTTTCCGCGATGATGTCATACTTATGGCGTAAGCCTTTGTGGTAACTGGGGCATCCCGTCGGTCCATCTTTCAGTGTCATTCAATGTACTGTAGATTCTTATTATCCAAACAGATAATATCGCCGTCGGTTCAGTTCCTGAAAAACATATTGATTGCGCATGCCGATACGTCTTTCAAAGACATTGATGGGGCCGCCGATTGCACTGCCATCCTCTATAAATGGAAGCTTCTCGAAACCATTTATTCATTAAAGTGTTCTCTAATATCCTTCCACCCATTTCTTCTCTCCATCATCATATATTGTTCTCCCATGTTTGAGGCCTACGACCTTAAGGTCATATGGCAGCGTTCTCGTCAGCCACGCCAAGGCCTTTTTCCAGGGCCTTCTTTTACCGAGCGAGATTGCACTAACTTGTCGTTGTTGTTGTTGTTGTTGTTTTTGTTGTTTTTGTTATTGTTGTTGTTTTTGTTGTTACCGTTGTCGTTGTTGACTCAAGGCGATGAGATAGGGGTCTAATTTCTTCTGACTTAGGAAGATGTTTGGACTCTACACCGCTGCACAAGAGGGTGTTCGGATTATACACCGCTGCTCACCTCCCTACTCTGGCCTGGTGTTGTACTTCATCCCTTTCGCTTTCTGCGAGGTGAAGTGGTGCTACCATTTGTTAACTTGCACGACACAATGTCCCAAGATGTGGACTCAAAGTAGTCGCGCAGCTAAGGCCGGTGCTCGCTAAGTCTTTTACCGGGCCGTGATTTCCTTGGCCTCGTAAAAGCTTTTGCGCTTTAGCGAACTACGGCTTTTTCTTAATCTTTTTCTGTTTCTTTTGCATTGTTTTCCTCTTCCTCATCTTCTCCCTTGAATGTGATATTCTGGAAGATCGAGATGAGGCCATCGAGGAGGTAGTGCTCGAACATACTGCCAACAAAAATAGATTAGACTCTTGGTTTCCATTATATGTATTTTTTTTTGCTTCTTTGTTTCTGTGTAAGAACTTCTCGTGGGCTTTGTAATCATGTGTAAGGACCACTCGTGGACTTTGTAGCCGTTGTTTAATAATGGCAAAGATGTTTCTTCTATTTGTCTCTGATTTATGCGTTATTTCCATTTATCTGCACTTGCGAAGAATCTGAATGCGTGATTCTACTGACCAGTATAAATACCAAGCCCGGGTGTAAGTACTTCTCTGGCTCTAGATTGATTAACATAATTCCCCATAGAAACCTTTTCCGTTCCTTGGATTGAATCCGAATTGGATTGATAAACTCGGGCTATCGGGATCCCCGACTTCGAGTTGAATGAGAGTAGGGCTTCGAACTTTCAGTACGAGATTTAGCCCTTTATACCGCACGATAGACCTCGATAGGGGTTTGCTCAGAAATCTGAGAATAAAGATAGCCTTTAGGCTTTCGGGAGTAGTCCCCGAGCGGGGGTTCACTCAAGCTCGGGTTTCCTGGAAGTTTTCTTTGAACTTGCTGTAGATAGCCTTAAGTCGTCGCAGATAGATCTCTGATGGGGGCCTACCCGGGTTTAAATAGCACCTCAAGGCCAAGCCCGTATGAGTAGGTTTTTAGAGCTTATCTTCTTTTCAGAGAGGCCCTCAAGATCGAGTACCATATCGAGGCTTAGGATGATGTCAATGGCTCCTTGGAGCATATCCATTTCTTGGTGGAGGTCTTTGAGATCGAGCACCATCTCGGGCTGTATAGTGATCTCATTGGCGTCCTGGAGCCTATCTTTTCCTTTGGTGGAGGTCCTCGAGACCGGGTACCACTTTCACGCTCCCTTTTCCTCCACATAAATTGGGTTTATGACCTTTGGGAAGATCACTCGTTCCCTTTTGGGAATTGGGTTTTGAATTGAAGAGTCGCCATATAATGATTTAAGCGCATTAAGACACTAAGAAAGGTTTGATTTGGATAACCATAGATTGGGTAAGGGCTTGAAATTATACCAAGGGGAAGGTGTTAGGCACCCCTCAGGATCCACTAGTGTGGTTCCCGGCCAAACTATTGTTTACTTTAGGTACAAGTAACACATAGGCAAGTAAAGCTTCAAGTAAGAGGGGATTTTCATATAATGGTCACAAATAAAAAAAGTCGTAAAGAACTAAAGAGAGTTGATTTTCTTAGAAGAAATGGTTTTACAATTTGGAAAAGAAGAAAGGTATCAAAACAAAGGGAATGGGGTCCTAGGTTTATTAATAATATGGATCACCCCACACAAAATCTGGTAATCACTCCTTAGTTAGGGGCTACACTGATGCTATCACATGTTCATCATATCCATATCTACCCTTTCCCACCCCGTTAAGGTATTAAAGCGCAGAATGGTCTCGTTTGCTTATTGCATGATATTACCCGCCCCAATCCTATCAGCCCCGAAGGTACTTGGGACTACTAATCCTAAAGAGAGGAGATATTGGGCTTATTTGTGGTTTTAAAAGGTAAAATAATAAGTCGACAAGCAAAAACACATATAGCAAGTTTAGGGAAAACATATAAACAAATAAAAGGCTCAAATACACCTCCTTTAAACAGAGAAGCACATAATTTAGCATGTCTTGCACGTACTGTTTAGAGTCTGATTAAACTTAAAATGTTGAGGCACGCTGATTTATTACATAGTTCAGATAAGAAGCCCAAATCAGGCCTGCCTCCTGGTTGTACCTGATAAAAAAATCTTATTCAGTTTATAATTTTAGCCCTAAGGCTTGCCTAGGTGTAGACGAGGATCCTATAGGCATGATATCTACTGATTTCAGAAATAATGAATTAAACTGAATACATACTGATTTAAGAAAAGTTGTCAGTTATTAGAGAAAGGCAAGTTTTAGCGAAAGATCATGAATTCAGCAACTGGTAATGCACCATTATTGCTGGTTTTAGACTTATAAGCTAGTGAAACGATTCAGACTTGATTAATAGCTCTTATAGTCATGCTTTCTACGCATTGTTGATTTTAAACACTCTTATAGACATAGTAAAAATGCAGAAACCCTATAAACATGATTTTTAGGTACTGTATTTTATATGAACATGACATCTGATTGCAGTTGGATATTAAAACCTATATGCATGATTGCCTAATGAAGAATGGATATGTAATATTCAGAAAGATCCATAGGCATATTTTCTATATGCATATGCAGTATTCAAATTTATAGACATGGTATCTATATGAGAGAATGAATGATTCCTAGAGACATGTTATCTATATGAGAGAATGCAGGATTCCTATAGACATGGTATCTACGTATGAGAATGCAGAAATTCAAAAACTTCTATAGGCAGGATATCTACATATAAGAGTGCAGAAATTCAAAAACTCCTATAGGCGGGAAATCTACCCTTTTTGCATACATGGTTACCCCTCCCTTTTTTACTAGCCATCCCCGAGAGTTTTATTACAAAGTTATTACATCCCAGAAAGAAGTGAAGTAAAGAAAATACATCAAAAATTAAAAATACAACCAATGAGAGCCTGATTCAGACTTCCTGTCTGAAGTATGAAGTAAACCAACTCCAATAGATCATATTTCAAAGCCTTTATCCCATTTGGGGTGTGTCAAAGTTCCATAAGAGTCTCATATGAACTCCGGGCAGTGCTTACACCCAAATGTATCACCAAATTAAGACATAGTGCAGTGTGGAAGGGCTAGCCCTCAGGTGTCCAAGTTCAGAGGGAACTCAAGGTTCCAAGGCAAAGCTCACAAGAGGAGGGCAGAACTTAGGGACTAAGAGAGAGTGCAAGTGCAGAAGTAGAATTCTGAAAGGGGAAAGGGAAAAGTGAAACAACTTAAATCAGTACACATAAGGGTATATGGGAATGGGGGAGTTACAGGAGGCAAAAAAAAGGCAGGATGATGGGCATACCCAGTAATGGGAGACGCTAGCACACCCTTAGGCCTGTTAGAATATATTGTTTAGAGGTTAAGACCCCCATGGACGGAACTTAATTCATGGACAACAACTTACATTTCCATACTTTAAGTCATAACTCAAAACACATAGGGTTAATAGGGAATGGGGGTTCATAACAACAAATATAAGGAAATCAGCATACCAATTTAAGTGCTGAGATACACAGAAACTGCAAGGATATATGGACAGACAAGCAGTAAATACACATTGTTGTGGTGCTAAAATTTAAATCCGAACATACAAGTTTCGGAGAAACAAACAAAGAAAAAGTAGTATGCCTTGCGAATAGGTTACAGTGCAGATAAGAAGAGAATATTATTGTGTGTGAGTATGAGTTCAAAAGGATTTTGAATAGTGTCTACTGTGTGTTAAAGAGTCGTGCATTTATATTGTTGAAAACCAGGCAGAAATAAGGTAAGGAAATAGTTAAGGAACTGATTGTCAATCAATTACACAAGACTTCCCTTAATTAAGGGATTCAGATTCAAACGGGTAAAAAGAATTTAAGGAAATACATTGAATAAGCACTTTGGGCACAATATGTAATTAGGGGCAAATACATAAAGGTTATTTAAGGAAAGGGTTTTGAAGTACACGGTTGTAAAAATAAGGTAAGAAAATCAATTAACTACCAGTAAAAAAAAGGGATCTTGTAATTACTGACCCATGAATGAACCAAGTCGCAAAAGCTGAGAAGGATTTTAACATAGAGAAAATCAGCAAACAATGGAAATAACTCAATCAGACCATATTCAGAGGGAAGTATGAACTAATCACAAATTTGAAAGCCACTTTAGAGGAAGTTCATCATTTATAAGGAGCATACGAACATGTTAAGCATGAAAAAAGATTGTCGTGTCATTGTAAAATCACTAGAAAAATCCAGTTTAGAAGAATTTAGCAAAAGTCGGAATCATATGAAAACAAGGATGTCCAAACTCAATTCAGAGACTCGAAGTTGGTCTGAAAGAGTTAGGGGCTTTGAAAAAAATACCTAGTTCAAACAAGTCACATAACCAAACCTGGAAGAACCCCCAAATTCTGGGGTTTCCACCATTAATTGGGTACAAAGATGCGAAGGCAAGTGATCGAAACAGGCTCAGAGGTCTCAGAGAAGAACTGAAACCTTTTGCATGTTTCTTTCAGCAGCAGAAACTCATGAGAAAACAATGATAGCAAGTAACATGCAGAACACAGTAGAAGGATTCAAATAAAATAGAGTAGGAGAAGCTAATATGAAACATGATGGAAAAAACTATTAAGAACAGTAGAAGAAGCATGCTAAGAAGTTTTAGAAGAAACTTGAACATAGCTCAGTAGATGGAACTTAATAAGGGAACTTAAGAACTTATTAATGGAAAATATAGTAGGAGAAACACACAAGAACACAAGAGAAAACAAAAATACAGTAGAGAAGCATACGGGAACATAGTAGGAAAACTCAATAGGAGAAGCATACAAGAACATGGTAGAAGAAAATACAAGAACGTAGTAGAGGAAAATACACACAAAATAAAAAACAATGAAAGTCAGAGAAACATTTAAATATTTTTAAGAAACCTTAGATCTTAAATGGCTTTGAAAGTAGTTTTTTTTAAAAGAAAAGCCAAAGAAATCATTTGAAAACTTAGGGCAAGCATAGATACATAACGAATCTAAAGGAATCGGAGAAAACCTCGAAGGGTTAGGGTTTCAGAAGGACCCTAGTAGTGAGAAAGGCTTTGAAAGGTCGCTGATCTAAACTGGAGAAGTCAAAATCAGGCTCGAGACCATTGTATGCAGGAGTAAAACCGGAGATGGCCGTGGAACTCGAATCGAACGAAACCTCGACCAAACCTCGTCATGGTCAGGCCTTGAATCTTTAAAGATCAGGCGCGTGGGAGTAATAGAAGGCCGGTGTAGGGCTTCCATAGCCTTGGAAGGCATGGTTTCCGGTGGCTTTCAGGGCGAAGGTGGAGGCTAGGTTTTGAGAAGCTTCGAGAGAGTTTCAGAGAATGGAGGGTTCAGATGCGGCTGGTAGGTGGAAAATGAGAAGGGTTTGGGGTCATTTGGAATTAATTAAGGAATGGGGAACGTGAGCCGTTGATCTGTTAGATCAACGACTGGGATTTAAAGGGGGGTCGGGTGGGTCATTTAAACGGGCTATGTGCTGGGTAATTTTAGGAATTGGGCTGGGGTTCTATTGGGTTTAGTTGGGATAGAATTTATGCTACAATCGAAATAAAATCTGGATAGATTTTAAATAGCCATTTTCCCATTTATTTTTTTTAAAAATAGCAAATTGAATTCTGGCAATAAATTGAAAGTACTAAAAATGATTTATAACATATAATCATCAATTTAAAAATACTTGACTTAAGTTTTATAAATAAAAATTCAATCAAATCATAAAGGAGGCTAATATTGCAATTATATGCGATTTAGCTTTTTAAAAAGCTAAAAAAATTTGTAAAAATATGAAAAAATTATTTGAGCTATAGTTTAGCATAAATATGAGAGTTCAACAAGTGAATTACCAAAATGATAATTTTGGGAATACTTAATGGTTTTTTCTTGGTAAAATAGGGCAATAAAATTGATTTTAAAATCCTTAAAAATTGAGAAAAATAATAGGACCTTGGGATATAGTTATATATGTATATATATGCTATTTTGAAAGGTGTTTTGCATATGAGAATATGCAAGGAAAAATTGGGTATCAACAGCTGCCCCTCTTTACCCGGGAAGGATGAAAGAATTATCGGGTAAAGATATGATGGCCGATTTTGACCAAACAAAATGGTTTGAAGAGGCTGACTGTGCTCGAGTTCTTGAGCTGCCTACATATCCCTGGTCTTACAGGAATCAGGCCATATGTAGTTCGGGATCTGTCGGCGGAATATGCCGATGGAAACCTTTCAAGAACGGACGCAATATTTAGGTTGGGATGAATGGTTAAGGTCCAATAGGGTTGTGGGAACTGGAGCAAAATTGCTCCTGCTGGGATGGTTGTTGCTGACTGGTTTACCTACAA
This sequence comes from Nicotiana glauca, assembly GCA_026770625.1. Taxonomy (NCBI): domain Eukaryota; kingdom Viridiplantae; phylum Streptophyta; class Magnoliopsida; order Solanales; family Solanaceae; genus Nicotiana; species Nicotiana glauca. Next base: position 41,727 of record MU773686.1, read on the forward strand.
ATAAACAATACAAGCTTATATTGTGCATAAATTTAGACATGATGCAAGTTACCTTTTGATCATGAATATTGTCTTTGGACGGTTAGGATGGCGTCCTCGGACCATGGCATCGTGGGCCATGAAACGTATAATAAAGGATTCACAGGCTATGAAATGATGCTCTCGGGCTATGAAAATGATGCCTCCGAACCATGATGCCTTTGAATAATGATATGCAAAAGATTAAAGGATGCTCAGGCCATGTCATGGTGTTCTCGGGCTATGAAAATGGTGCCTCTGAATAATGACGCCTTTGGACAATTTGGCAATCTTTCAGCCCATGAGATGCAGTGTTTGGCGATCTTTCAGTCCATAAAATGCAATAGGTGGCGATCTTTCAGCCATGCAGATTTAAGTAAAACGACATTCTTTCAGCCATGTAGATGTAAGTAAAGTGGCGATATTTCAACCATGTAGATGTACGTAAAATGGCGATCTTTCAGCCATGCAAGCGTAAATAAAATGGCAATCTTTCAGCCATGCAAGTGTAAATGAAGTGGCGATATTACAGCCATGCAAGTGTAAATAAAGGTCGCGATCTTTCAGCCGTGCAAGTGTAAATGAAGTGGCGATATTTCAGCCACGCAGAAAATGTAGATGGAGACAATGCTTAGTCTCGAAAGGCAGAATGGTAGCCCTATGCAATGCAAAAAAAAATGCAGATGGAGACGGTGTTAAGTCTCAAAAGGCATAATGGTAGCTTATGCAATGCAAAAAATGCAGTTGGAGACCGTGCTTAGCCTCGGAATGCAGAATGTTAGCCTTATGCAATGCAAAAAATGTAGATGGAGACATTGTTTAGTCTCGGAAGGTAGAATGGTAGCCATATGCAATGCAAAAAATGCAGATTGAGGCAGTGCTTAGTCTCGGAAGGCAGAATGGTAGCCTTATGCAACGCACAAAATGCAGATGGAGATAGTGTTTATTAGCTGATAACAAGCTTTGACGTTGGAATCGCTGGGGATATTGTGATACAGGGTATATCAATGGTGTGTATGGATGGCAAATACCAGAGATGTGTGGCAATTCATGAATTAATGTCTTGTCTTGTGGGTGTATAGTATATCATATGCTTTCGCAATCCAAATGCCTACATCCAAATAAAAATAGTGAGTTATGTAAAGGGGAGGTTAGTTCGTATTCTTGCTAGCCTTGCTTGACCTGTTTGGCTTTGGTCTGGTGATACGGTATGTATTACTAGGATAGTGTTGCTGAACAAAGCAATTTTGATAATAAACATGCACGAGTTTGTAAAAAATATGACATAAGTATATAGTTAAGAAATAACTTTTAAAATAAAGGACAACCGTGACGTGGTTCAAGACATTGCAACCTCTCCTGCTACGGAATTTTGAGGGTCCTCAAAATTCTGCCCCAGTTTAACGGGTTGATGCTTCTAAAGGCTGCTTATGATTACTGGCTGAAATTACTTTGGAATTTTAAGGGTCCTCCTCAAAATTCGGCCCCAGTTTCCAATTGCGAGGGGAAATGAAGATTTTATTGAATTGTGATCGAACCCATAAGGCTGCCTATGTATCCCCTCTTAGACGGGAATCACGTCAGACGTAGTTCAAATTACATCACATAGTAGTGCTTGACTGCATCTGAATTGATTAGCTTTGGCCAAACTTCTCCATCCATTTTTGCAAATATAAGGGCTCCTCCTGTCAAAACCCGGTGAACCACGTATAGTCCCTACCAGTTGGGAGAGAATTTCCTTTTGGCTTCATCTTGATGCGGGAAAATTTTCTTTAACACCAACTACCCCGGTGTGAACTGTCTTGGTTTGACTCTCTTGTTGAAGGCTCTGGTCGTTCTATTTTGATAAAGCTGACCGTGGCAAACTACATTCATTCTCTCTCCATCTATAGGAGCCAGCTGATCGTAGCGACTCTTCACCCATTTTGCATCGTCGAGCTCAGCTTCCTGTATAATTCTTAATGAAGGAATTTCTACTTCGGTGGGAATGACGGCTTCTGTACCATAAACCAGCATATAGGGGGTTGCTATAGTTGATGTGTGGATTGTGGTGCGATATCCCAATAGAGAAAGTGATAGCTTTTCATACCATTGCTTATTCTTCTCTATCATTTTTCTCAATATCTTCTTGATGTTCTTGTTGGAGGCTTCTATAACACCATTCATCTGAGGCCTATAGGGTGTAGAATTCTTGTGTCTGACCTTGAAGGTTTCACACATGATTCTCATCAGATCGTTGTTGAGATTGGAACCATTATCAGTAATGATTGATTCTGGAATCCCGAATCAAGAAACGATGCTATCGTGGACAAAGTATGCCATGCCGTTTTTAGTCACTGCTTTGTAAGATGCATCTTTGACCCATTTGGTGAAATAGTCGATTTTTACTAGGATGAACCTGTATCTGTTGGAAGCGGCCGGCTCGATTGGACCAATAACATCTATTCCCTAAGAGGCGAAGGGTCATGGTGAACTTGTTGCATTAAGCTCATTTGGTGGCATGTTTATCATGTCTGCATGTATCTAACAGCCGCGGAATTTCTTGACTTACTGGATACAGTTCGCCTCTATAGTCATCTAGAATTAACCAGCCTGGAGTATCTTCTTGGCTAAGACAAAACCGTTTGTATGTGGACCGCAGGTCCCAGCATGGATTTCTTCTAGCAGTTTAGATGTTTCCTATGTGTCGACACACCTTAATAATCCCAAATCAGGAGTCCTCTTATATAGGATTCCTCCGTTGTGAAAGAAATTGTTGGACAACCTTCGAAGTGTGCGCTTCTGAGTGGTGTTTGCAAGTTCTGGGTATTCTCCTTTTGCCAAATATTCCTTGATGTCATGAAACCAAGGTTTTCCATCTGCTTCTTCTTCGACATGAGCACAGTAAGCTAGCTGATCATAGACTTTCACCGGAATAGAATCAATGAAGTTCATATCTGGGTGATGTATCATGGATGATGGGGTAGCCAATGCATCCGCAAACTCATTCTGGACTTTGGGAACATTCTGGAACTCTGTCTTTGTGAACCTCTTTCTCAACTCCTGTACATGGTGCAGATAATGGAGTATCTTGGAATTCTTGGTCGCCCATTCTTCTCATACCTGATGTATGAGTAGGTCTGAGTCCCCAATTACTAGCAACTCTTGGATGTTCATGTCAATGGCCATCTTGAGCCCTAAGATGTAGGCTTCATATTCGGACATGTTGTTGGTGCATGGGAACCTGAGTTTGGTAGACACCGGATAATGCTAATCGTTTTCTGACACTAGGACTGCTCCTATTCCAACTTCTTTGAAATTTGCTGCTCCATCAAAAAACATTCTCCAACCATTATAGGATTCTGCAATGTCTTCTACTATGAATGACACCTCTTCGTCGGGAAAATATGTCTTTAGGGGTTCGTATTCTCCGTCCACGGGATTCTTGGCAAGATGATCAGCCAATGCTTGTCCTTTGATCGCTTTTTGAGTTACGTAGACAATGTCGAACTCACTCAATAGGATTTTTCACTTGGCTAGCTTGCCGGTGGGCATGGGCTTCTGAAAGATGTACTTCAAAGGATCCATCCTTGATATGAGATATGTAGTATAGGCACAGAAGTAGTGCCGCAGCTTCTGGGCCACCCAAGTTAGGGCACAACAAGTGCGTTCTAACAGAGAATATCGGGCTTCATACGGAGTGAACTTATTAGTGAGATAATAGATGGCCTGTTCTTTCTTTCCTGTTTCATCATGCTGCCCAGGACGCATCCGAAGGCACCATCTAACACTGCGATGTAGAGTAACAACGGTCTACCTAGTTCAGGCGTGACTAAGACTGGTGATGTTGATAAGTATTCCTTAATCCTGTCGAAAGCTTTCTGGCATTCATTGGTACAAGGTGGCGGCATCCTTTTTCAACATCTTGAAGATTGGATCACAGATAACTATGGATTGTGCTATGAACCGGCTGATGTAGTTAAGCCTCCCCAAGAAACTCATTACGTCCTTCTTGTTCCTTAGTACTGGCAATTCTTGAATGGCTTTGATCTTCGATGGATCCGGTTCTATTCCCTGGTAACACACAATAAACCCAAGCAATTTTCCTGCTGGAACCCTGAATGCACAGTTTGCGGGATTCAGTTTTAGGTTGTACCTTCGCAATCTGTTGAAGAACTTCCTCAAATCTTCCGTGTGGTCAGTGTCCTTCTTGGACTTGATGATAACATCGTCTACGTATACTTCGATCTCCTTTTGTATCATATCATGGAAAATTGCAGTCATGGCCCTAACCCGAATGGAATCATCTTGTAGCAGTACATCACCTACGATGTAATGAAAGTCGTTTTCTCAGCATCTTCTTCATCCATGCAAATCTGATGATACCCAGCGAAACAATCTACAAATGATTACAACTCGTGCATGGCGTAATTGTCAATCAGGATGTGCATGTTCGGTAAGGAGAAGTCGTCTTTCGGATTGGCCCGGTTGAGATCCCGATAGTCGACACAAACCATGACCTTCCCATCCTTCTTTGGTACTGGCACAATGTTGGCTAACCATGTTGGATATTCCACTACCCTGAAGACTTTAGCTTTGACTTGCTTGGTGATTTCTTTCTTGATTTTCAAACTCATATCTGGCTTGAATTTTCTGGGCTTCTGCTTTACCGATTGACATGTTGGGTCAGTCGGTAGTTTGTGTGCCACAATATATGTACTCAGACAAGTCATGTCATCGTACGACCAGGCGAATATGTCCTCATATTCTCTTAGAAATTCTGTGTACTCTTCCTTTTCTGACGACGATATGTGAATGCTAATTCGTGTTTTTTTGACGTTTTCTGCATCTCCCAGGTTAACAATCTTAGTCTCGTGCATGTCTATTCTCAAAATTCTCAACTTCTTTGACAATCTCTTCCGGTATATCATTGTCCTCTAAGTCTATGTATGTTTGTTGCATTGTCTCATTGCATGTCACAGTCATTGGTTCATCAAGATAAGTAATAGTAATGCTGTATAAATAAAGTAATGAGAGAAAATAATAAAAGTAATATTTATAAGCAAACCAAAATGCTTTGAGAAATTCCATAACTATTTTTAACATTTGAAGATCTTATTGCGAAAATTTAAAATGCGAAAGGAAAGTTAACTAGTAAAAATAAAGGACAGTGCATGATGCTTATTCACCCTTGCTACCCCGAGGCTCACCTGGCTCTGGTGGTTCTGATGGTCCAATTAAGATGATCATGCCAGAATGCACAAACTAACCTTTTGAGGACGGGAATAGCAAGACAAAAATAAAAAAAAAGGTAACCAAGTTAGTGAGGATCATAAGAAAAATGTTACAATATTTAAACACATAGTGCGGAAATATAAAGCGTGTCCTAATTTGGGAGCCTCATTGTGCCCGAGGTAGGCCTAGCGACAAGTTGATTTTGAGAACTTAGGATGCCAAATGCCTCATTTTATTGATAGAAGTAGATGAATCCCAAAACGACACTAAATAATAGGATATAAAATGTCACTAATGGCCATTGGCCTTATTACATTCATAGAACGAAAGAGTGAATTCCTATCAATCTGGTCCCAGAAAGACCTTCCCCAGGTTGAACGCTCTCATTGATCAAATCCTCCAGGTCAAATAGGTTCACCAGTAAAAATGCCTTCGCTAGGTGTTCTCCTTCATTTCCCTCAGAGTTTTGGAAGTCGGTGGCTCTCTTCCTCACTTTTCCTTCCAATTCTAGCAGACTATATTCTAGATATTCCAACCTTTTACTAGCTTTGGCGGCTATCTATTTCCACTTATTAATGATGGAAGACTCCTCCACCAGTCTAGCAAGAGAGTGGGTGTGCTAATCATACCGAAATCGGGGACCTCGTGCCTCATTTTCTACAAAACAAAAGGGTTAGACCCTACCCCCACCAGACTCGACTATTTAATACCAACAATTAGCATGAAGCATTTAGTTCTCCAAATAAATGCACAGAACGTGATGATGTCTGTTTGGGTTTAGGGAAACCCAGTGGACTTTGGACAAGGTTATCATAAAGAGACATTATGTGGACAACATAACTAACTCGGCTAGGTTTGACCATGATGCATGCTCAATTTAAATAGAGTAAGGTTTCTATGAGGTATTAGACTGGTACCTTTGAGCGGACAACTCAAGAGGGAAAGGCACAAAACCATTCACTACACCGTTGATTGACTGGTTTTACCGCAAATATGCCTTTGCCGAATTTAGAGGGTGACAATATCGAAGAGCGCAACCACTCATTATAAGTGTTGCTATAGGATTTGTTTTGCATGAGTGGAATATGATGTTGAAAAGATGCTTATTCAATAATTAAAACAAATTTTCACGTATTTGTACGTTATAAAGCAATAATTACAACAACTCTTCATAATTTAAAGCAGTAATACAGTAAAGGAAAGCATAAAAGAAATAAAGGAAAGAAACAAAAAGACAAGTTAGTTTTGTAATAGGAGAGGGAATTAAATACTTAAAGGCATTAAGCAAATAAAGACATATAAAGAAATGCAAAGTCACAATAATAGCCTGAAATGGTAAAAGCCTAAGAGAAATCCCAGCAGAGTCACCATGCTGTTGTGCCCCATTTTTTCTCCGCGAAAATAGAGTTTATGACATTTGGGAAGACAAATCGTTCCCTTTTGGGAATTTGGTTTTTAATGGAAGATTCGTCACTTAATAATTTAAGTGCAGAAGGACACTAAGAAAGGTTTGATTTGGATAAATAGAGATTGGGTAAGGGCTTGAAATTATACCAAGGGGAAGGTGTTAGGCACCCCTCAGGATCCAGTAGTGTGGTTTCCGGTCAAACTATTGTTATGACTTTAGGTACAAGTAACACATAGGCAAGTAAAGATTCAAATAAGAGGGGATTTTCATATAATGGTCACAAATAAACAAAGTCGGAAAGAACTAAAGAGAGTTGATTTTCTTATAAGAAATGGTTTTAAATTTTGGAAAATAAGCAAGGTATCAAAGAAACAAAGGAAGGGGGTCCTAGTTTTATAAATAATATGGATCACCCCACAAAATATCCGATAATCACTCCTCAGTAAGGGGCTACACGTGATGTTATCGCATGGTCATCATATCCAAATCTACCCTTTCCCACTTCGTTAAGGTATTAAAGTGCGGAATGGTCTTATTTACTTATTGCACGCTATTACCTGCCCCAATCCTATCTGCCCCGGAGGTACTTGGGACTACTAATCCTAAAAGGAGGAGATATTGGGCTTATTTGTGGTTTCAAAAGGTAAAATGCTAAGGCGACATGCCAAAACACATATAGCAAGTTTGGGAAATCCATATAAACAAATAAAAGGCTCAAAATACACCTCCTTTAAACAGAGAAGCTCATAATTTAGCATGTCTTGCATGTACTGTTTAGAGTCTGAATAAACTTAAAAGGTTGAGGCAGACTAATTTATTACACAGTTCTGATAAGAAGCCTGAATCAGGCCTGCCTGCTGGTTGTAGCTGATAAAAAAAAATCTGATTCAGTTTATAATTTTAGCCTGAAGTCTTGCCTAGTTGTAGACGAGGATCCTACAGGTATGATATATATTGATTTAAGAAATAATGAATTAAAATGAATACATATTGATTTAAAAAAGTTGTTAGTTATTAAAGAAAGGCAAGTTTTAGCAAAAGATCATGAACTTGCGACTGGTAATGCACCATTATTGCTGGTTTTAGACTTATAAGCGGGTGAAACGATTCGGATTTGATTAATAGTTCCTGTAGTCATGCTTTGTACGCGTTGTTGATTTTAAACAGTCTTATAGACATAGTAAAAATGCAAAAACACTATAAACATGATATCTAGGTATTGTATAACATCTGATTGCAGTTCGCTATTAAGACCTATAAGCATGATTGCCTAATGAAGAATAGATATGTAATAGGCATATTTTCTATATGCATATGCAGTATTCAGATTTATAGACATGGTATCTATATGAGAGAATGCAGGATTCCTAGAGGCATGGTATGTATATGATAGAATACAGGATTCCTATAGACATGGTATCTATATATGAGAATGCAGAAATTCAGAAACTCCTATAGGAAAGATATCTACATATGAGAGTGCAGAAATTCAGAAACTCCTATCGGCAGGATATCTAAAAAATTCAAAAACTCCTATAGGCAGGATATCTACATATGAGAGTGTAAAAAATTCAAAAACTCCTATAGGCAGGATATCTAATCCTTTTGCATACATGGTTACCCTCCCTTTTTCACTAGCTATCCCCGAGAGTTTTATTACAAAGTTATTACAGCCCAAAAAAAGAAGTAAAGAAAAAAAATACATCAGAAATTAAAAATACAACTAAGGAGAGCCTGATTCAGACTTCCTGTCTAAAGTATGAAGTAAACCAACTCTAAGAGATCATATTTCAAAGCCTTTCTCCCATTTGGGGTGTGTCAAAGTTTCCTAAGAGTCTCATATGAACTCTGGGTAGTGCTGACACCCAAATGTATCACCAGATTAAGACATAGTGGAGTGTGGAAGGGCCAGCCCTCAAGTGTCCAAGTTCAGATGGAACTCAAGGTCCCAAGGCAAGGCTCACAAGAGGGGGGGCAGAACTTAGGGACTAAGAGAGAGTGCAAGTGCAGAAGCTGAATTCTGAAATTGGAAAGGGAAAAGGGAAACAACTTAAATCAGTACACATAACGGTATATGGGAATGGGGGAGTTGCAAAAGGCAAGAAAAAAAAGGTAGGGTGATGGGCACACACAACAATGGGAGATACTGGCACACCCTTAGGCCTGTTAGAACATATTGTTTAGAGGTTAAGACCCCCATGGATCGAACTCAATTCATGGAAAACAACTTACATTGCCATGCTTCAAGTCATAACTCAAAACACATATGGGTAATAGCGTATGGGGGTTCATAATAACAAACAGAAGGGAATTAGCATGCCAATTTAAGTCCTGAGATATACAGAAACCGCAAGAAAACATGGACACACAAACAGTAAATACACATTTTTGTGGTGCTAAAAATTTAAATACGGACATACCAGATTCAGAGAAACAAACAAAGCAAAAGCATTAGGTCTTGTGAACAGGCCACAGTGCAGACAAGAAGAGAATATTATTGTGTGTAAATATGAGTTTAGAAGGATTTTGAATTGTGTCTGTTGTGTGTTAAAGAGTCATGCATTTATAGTGTTGAAAACCATGCATAAATAAGGTAAGAAAATAGTTAAGGAACTGATTGTCAATAAATTATACAAGACTTCCCTTAATTAAGGGATTCAAATTCAGACGGCTAAAAACAATTTAAGGAAATAAATTGAATAAGCACTTTGTGCAAAACATGTAATTAGGGGCAAATGCATAAAAGATTATTTAAGGATAGGGTTTTGAAGTACACAATTGTACAAATAAGGAAAGAAAATAAATTAAAAACCAGTAAAAAAAGCGATCTTGTAATTACTGACCCATGAATGAACCAAGTCGTAAAAGCTGAGAAGGATTTTAACTTAGAGAAAATCAGCAAACAATGGAAAGAAATTAATCAGACCATATTAAGAGGGAAGTATGAACTAATCACAAATTTGAAAGCCACTTTAGAGGGAATTTCATCATTTATAACGAGCATATGAACATGTTAAGCATGAAAGAAGATTGTCATGTCATTGTAAAATCTGTAGAAAAATCCTGTGTAGAAGAGTTTAGCAAAAGTCGAAATCGTATGAAAACAAGGATGTCCAAACATAGTTCAGAGACTCGAAGTTGGTCTGAAAGAGTTAGGGGGTTTGAAATAAAACCCTAGTTCAAACAAATCACATAACCAAACCTGGAAGAACCCCCAAATTCTAGGGTTTCCACCGTTAATTGAGTACAAAGATGAGAAGGCAAGTGATCGAAATAGGATTAGAGGTCTCAGAGAAGAACTGAAACCACTTGCATGTTTCTTTCAGCAGCAGAAACTCATGAGAAAACAATGATAGAAAGTAACACGCAGAACATAGTCGAAGGATTCAAAGAAAATGGAGTAGAAAAAGCGAATACGAAACATGATTGAAAAAATTGATAAGAACAGTAGAAGAAGCATGCTAAGAAGTTTTAGAAGAAACTTAAAGAGATCTTAGTAGATGGAACTTAATAAGGGAACTTAAGGACTTATTAATGGAAAATATAGTAGGAGAACTATACAAGAACCCAGGAGAATACAATAATACAGTAGAGAAGCGTACGAGAACATAGTAGGAAAACTTAGTAGGAGAAGCTTACAAGAACATGGTAGATGAAAATACAAGAACACAGCTGAGAAAAATATACACAAAAGAAAGAAGAAAGAAAGTTAGAGAAACATTTAAATACTTTTTTAGAAAACCCTAGATTGGAAAAGAAATGGCTTTGAAAGTAGTTTTTTTTTAAAGAAACTGTTTGAAAACTTATGGCAAACATAGATACATAATGGATCTAGAAGAATCAGAGAAAACCTCAAAGGGTTAGGGTTTCAGAAGAACCCTAGTAGTGAGAAAGGCTTTGAAAGGTTGCCGATCTAAATCAGAGAAGTCAAAATCAGGCTCAAGGAACCATGGTACGCCAGAGTAAAACCGGAGATGGCCGTGGAATCGAATAGAACGAAACCTGGACCAAACCTCATCATGGTCAGGCCTTGAATCTTGAAAGATCAAGCGCATGGGAGTCATAAGAGGCCGATGTAGCGCTTCCACAGCCTTGGAAGCCATGGATTCAGGTGGCTTTTAGGGCGGAAGTGGTGGCTAGGGTTTGAGAAGCTTCGAGAGAATGTGAGAGAATGAAGGGTTCAGCGGCGGCTGGTAGGTTGAAATTAAGAGGGGTTTGGGGTCATTTGGAATTAATTAAGGAATGGGGAACGTGAACGGTTGTTCTGTTAGATCAACAGTTGGGATTTAAAGGGGGCCGGCTGGGTCGTTTAAATTGGCTATGGGTCGGGTAATTTTAGAAATTGGGTTGGGGTTCAATTGAGTTTAATTGGGGTAGAATTTAGGCTACAATCGAAATAAAATCTGGCTCAATTTTAAATAGTCATTTTTTCTGATTTATTTTTTTAAAATAGCAAATTGAATTATGGAAATAAATTGAAAGTACTAAAAATGATTTATAACATATAATCATCAATTTAAAAATACTGGACTTAATTTTTATAAACAAAAATGCAATCAAATCATAAAGGAGGCTAATATTACAATTATATGCAATTTAGGTTTTAAAAATGCTAAAAAAAAATTTAAAAGTATGCAAAAATTATCTGAGCTATAGTTTAGCATAAATATGAGAGTTCAACAAGTGAATTACCAAAATGATAATTTTGAGAATACTTATTGGGGTTTTCTTGATAAAATAGGTCAATAAAATTTATATTAAAATCCTTAAAAATTGAGAAAAATAATAGGACCTTGGGATATACTTATATATGCATATATATGCTGTTTTGAAAGGTATTTTGCATATGAAAATATACCGGGAAAAACTTTGTATCAACAACCATCTCGGGGCTTGTAATGATGCCAATGGCTTCCCGGAGCCTATCTTCTTTTTTACGAAGGTCCTCGATATCGTGTACCATCTCGGGACTTGTAATGATGCCAACGGCTTCCTAGAGCCTATCTTTTTATTGACAGAGGTTCTCGAGATTGGGTACCATCTCGGGACTTGTAATGATTCCAACAGCTTCCCGAAGCCTATCTTCGTTCTGAGGGAGGTCCTCAAGATCGTGTACCATCTCGAGACATGTAATGATGCGGGGGTCTCTGACACCAGAACATCATGTGGTGGCATTGGGTGTATGACATGGTTATGAAATCACCGAGGCAATTCCGTTGACCCCTTTTCCCAAAGCGAGAAATGTCTCAGTTGGCATCTTTAATTGGCCTTTGAGGCAGGCGGATAGTGGCCGCTTTCTCCACATATAGGGTTGTATTCCTTCTTTTAAATGATTCTACTGTTTCGATAGCCATCCTCCTCTATAGATCTTTCCTTTCCTGTGTTATAGCTTTCACTATTTCAATTTTGAAGGCTTTGCTTGGATTTTCTAGGTTTACCACAATTACGACTTCCTCCCTCGAAGGCCTTTTGAACCAAAATGCTTGGGGTCATCGGGGGTATGTTTCGAGGTTTATTTCTTGAGTAGGAGAGGGGCACCTTGCTTTAGTGAGGAAAGACTATGGATGGAGGGAAAAGGTAGCACTGCGGGTACTTTCCCCGGGATAGAGCATCATGGATCATGCTGAGGGTTTTTTGAACGTATACATGTACCCCTTCACGCTAGGCCCCCCAATAGGGTTGTGTTTCACTTCTGTCAAAAATACCTAGTTACCTTGGTGTAGATTCACCCGTCATTTTGGCAGATAGTATTGATGATGAGGTTCTTTGCGGAGAAAGTAGGGCGTGAATTCACGCTCAGTCATCTTATCAGGCTATACCAGCCTTTTCACCATCGAGCTTTGCTAACCTTACGATGTCGATCCACCACACTTTTCATTGTTGATGATGAAGAAGATGGAGATCAGGAGTGTATGAACCGATTCATCCGAGTATAGACCTTTGATGTTATCGCCATAGAGTTTCTGCCATTCCCTGAGGAATGTAATTTTACACGTAAGTGATATACTTGTGCCTTCATAGATTTGTATGTGGCATAGGCAGGTTCCATAAATGCTCCTTGCTTTACCTTTCTTCAGCAATTTCATGGACTCGTGAAAGGTCCCCGACCTGACGGACTGGGCTCGGGAGTTGGCAACTCGCTTGACTTATAACGAGCACAAATGGCGAGTTTTGTCTAAGGGAAAATGGGAGGCCAAACACCATAGTAAGCATTGTGTGATTTGCTCCTTTAAGGGCACTTTCTCTTTACGTGTACTAACTTTATCATCGTAGGCACCTGGGGATCCGTTGGGGCGAGACTGTGACCTCTTGGAGGGGGAGAAGGATTGCCAACTTCTGGGCTATGGAGCAATGATAATAAGCAAAAAGGGCTTTTACAGGGAAACAGTGCTTACAACAACAAGATTCTAGGCCGGTGGCTTGGCGAGGAAGTGTCTTCCCCCATCGAAGGTACTTTGAGGGGTGTTCAAAATTAGAAATCACATATGCTGAGCGGTTGTGCCCCCACCGGGTGTGGTTCTTCCGGGGTAGACAGAGTCAGACTAGTAGATGTGCGCTCAACTTTCGAGGAAGCTCAGCGGCTCTAATCTTAGGTGAGTTTTTTATCGTCCGTGTTGATTTAATAGTTTTGTAATTTTTACTCTTCGGTCGAGTTTCTCTTTCATAGGCTTTTGACAGTCTCAAGTCCGAGCTGCTTCTTCGTGGGGCCATGCTACAAAAAGCCGTGGATGGGGTGAAGTCCCTCAGGATTCTTTAAGATGAGAGAGAAGACGAGTTGACGCGCTTGCGGTATGAGGTAAGTAGAAGCCTAAACTACAAAACCTTCCTCGAGGAATAGGTACTTATTGCTCTAATTGGGTTGCATGTTCCCTTTTCCATTCCTAAGGCTGACGTTTCATTTATTTTTGTTGCAGAAGAAGGATGGAGACCTAGAACACCTTAGGAGTAAGGTTGGCCAAGCCAAACATAAGTGTGATGATCTAAAGACTCAGGTGGACGCTCATACTATAGAGGAGAAAGGTGCTTTGGATAAAGCTTCCACCCTCGAGGTTCAACTTTGCTTAGCTCGTGAGAATAGTTTGGTCCGAATGGATATGGCCACAAAGCTTGAGTCCGAGATTTTAAGTATAAAATCTGAAGTTGTGGATGCCCGTTTGAAGCCGTAATAAGTCGAACTAAAGCTGAAAAGAAGGTGGCGGTCTATTTGAAGGACGCTGCTGATGTCCGAGCTGAGCTGAGAAGGGTCCTCGATCGCGAAAGCAGGAGCTTAGAGTATGCACGGTGCAAACCTCGAAAGGAAACCCTCAAGGAGATCAATTTTAGGGGTTTTGACCTCTCGAAAGAGGTGAAACAGGAAAAGGTAGATGAACATGAACATGACGATGAGTCCCTTCTGTCCAATGCCGAGGATAGCAAGAAATAGGCTGACGGGACGTAGTCCTCGAGGGGGGTGTAGATTAATACCTTTCCTTTTCTGATTTTGTATGTAATGTTTTCAAAGAACTTTGTGAATGAATCTTCTGTTCTTTCACACATGTGTATAAAAAGAAATCTTTCAACTTTGTTTTTTATGTACCTTTCAATGTTTGTTAGCCATCATCGAGAAGAACTGATCTTTGAGTTAAAAGGAATCCTTAGATTCATAATATGACCCTGGGGCATATTGGGCTGGCCCATAGGCTCTTATGCGCATCAGTCAGTGTAACCTTTTAATGTGAGCTGGCATCTTAGGCTCTTATGCTTTCGACCTTAGGTATATTTAGTTAACTGCTTTGGATTCAGTCTTCGAATCAGGTTTCGACTCGAGCTTATTTGACCCTCAAGTTTTTGAATTTAAAGCTAGCCTTTTGGCTCTTACGCGTGGGGTCGGTATGACCTTTTAATATAAGGTGGCGTCAATGGCTCTTACCCTTTGGGGTCAGTACGACCTTTTAATGTGAGTTGGTGTCAGTGGCTCTTACTATTTAGGTCGGTACGACCTTTTATATGGGTTGGCAATAGTGGCTCTTACGCATTGGGTCAGTGTGACCTGTAATATAGGCTTTATTTTTCCCTCGTTAAGGACTTTTGAAGTTGAGTTTGTCCGACTCTTTGATGGTTTTATAAAACCTCAATTGTGCGACATTATATGGTGATGATCGAGCACCTCATGTGGTTTGGCTTGGATGCTAAGTATCTCAAAGCCTGTAGTTGGAAGCATACATGGTAGAAGCTCTTTTGCCTATATCAAGGGTAGCCTATTTGACCGGTTCTTTTCGAAGTATATTCGAAGTAATTGAAGGCCTGTAATTGTATAGCGAAGGTCGGGCATCCCCGAGTCGCATTAGTTTGGCTGGTACAGCCTTGTAACCATGGTCATTGTGTTTGGCCGGAGCCTTTTAATCCCAGAGTGAAGTAGTTTCGGCATCTATATCGAGGGTATGCCTTTTTCGGGGTTTTACAAGTTCGATATATAGCCTTAACTTTTAGATCGGGTCTATGCATTTAGTAAGGTCTTACAAGTTTTACATGCCTTTGACATCTTACAGTTATTGTCACTTGGTACAAGTGTGGTTCATGCTTTGCTTGAGCTCTTACAGATTTTACATGCCTTTGAGGTCTTACAATTGTTATTGTTGCCTTATATAGGTCTTACGAGACCGAGGGTGGCCGCATGTGGTCTTATGGCCTAGGGTTTTGGTAAGTCGATTGGGGGTGGCAATTTGGCGACAATCCTCGAGTCATCGAGGGTTTTTTTTTATTCGGGAGTCATTACTTGTAAACTTGGTGTTGCCTCATTGAGGGCTTACAATTTTGGAGTTTTCCGACCCGGGGGTCCTGTGACCTTGAGTTTTTTTATGCGAGTCCCCGAGTGTTGGGGACTTTTTTGGCTCTGGAGTTGTTTTGTGATCTTTGTGTTACCTCATCGAGGGTTTACCGGTTTGGAGCTCCGACACGGGGGTCGCACTGTTTCGAGTTGTTGACGCCAGCCCCCTAGTGTTTGTGGCATTTTTGACAGAGGAGACATTTTTTAAAAATAACGAGCTTCTTTGAAATGCAAAATGCTTTTTTTTGACCGTTTGGTTCCGGTACATTGTTTTGCTATTGAGACCCTCTTCGATATATCTTGGCTTCTTCGAGTAAGTGACCTTCCATGGAGATGCCACCCAATATTCGAGGTCGATTGCAAAAGAAGCCTTGAATACTTGTTGAATTTCCCTTAGGCAGCATATAGATGCTATCTCGTTAAAAACCTTGCCGGTAAAACCCTTCTTGGGATAAAAACCCGGTCGAAAGAAAAGAGTGCAACGCATGGTTTTGAAACCTAAGGCCTTTGAGCTGGAAAGCGCTTCAGCTATTTTGACCGGATACCTTCACTTAGGTTAGTATAGGATGTAATTGACAAAGGGAGGTGATCATACCGTAGTGATGATAGTTTTTCGGTCCCTGATACGTTTCGATCGTTTGTCACAAGGACGCAGTACGGTCCTTTGCTTTGTTCGATCAGAATTAGCCGAGGGTGTAGCTCACTTTTTCTATTTCACTGTTTGTTTACCCTTTGTCTCTTTTGAAGGTGGAGTTACTGGTGTTGGCACTGCGTCATGTACTGCGAACATTTCTCTTGTCGCACGTTGTTCCCCGTAGACGATTTTTATCCCATCCTTTATCGGTAACTTCATCATTTGATGAAGGGTTGATGGTACTGCTCTCATAGAGTGTACCCATGGCCTTCCGAGCAAGGCGTTGTATCACATGTCTCTTCCGATGACATGGAACTTAGCATTTTGGGTTGTGCAGGTCACGTTGACTGGGAGGGTGATTTCCCCATTTGTTTTTTCACTCGCCATGTTTAATCTATTGAGGACTCGTGAGGCGGTCACGATTTGGTCAAGCAGCCCGAGCTGCTCTACCACCCTCGATCTGATAATGTTGGCCGAGCTACCTGGATCCACAAAACATGTTTAATTTGAAATGTATTTACAAGGAAAGAGATTACCAATGCATAATTGTAAGGTTGAGACAAGGTCTCGATGTCCTCTTCGCTGAGTGTGAGAGAATCCTCGGGTATGTAACCTCGAGTTTGCTTTTCTCTGGTGATGGATATTTTTGTCCTTCTGATCACGGGTTCCTGTAGGGCATTGATGCCTCCCAAGATCATGTGGATGACATGTTGTGGCTCATTTGTTTCGTTCTTCTTGGTTGCCCCTCTTTCTTCGAAATGGTTTTTGGGGGGGTCGTTGAGGAATTCTCGGAGGTGACCTTTGCTTAGTATTTGGGCTACCTCTTCCTGTAGCTAATGGCAATCTTCGGTTCTGTGGCTGTGTATGTTATGGAATTCACATACCAAGTTATGATTTCTTTGTAAAGGATCTGATTATAGAGGCCTTTGCCACATGGTGTCTCTGATTTTACTAATGGCGAATACGATGCCCGAAATATTAACATTGAAGTTGTACTCTGATAAGCGGGGTGCCTCCGCTGTCCCCGCGTGCCTATCAAACCCTGCTCTACTAACGAGTCCTCAAGGGTTCTGCACACAACCCGTTCTTCGATCATTTCGGGGTATGTCATGCCTCGGGGTGTTTCTCCTGTGTTTGGCGTATGGCTGGTACCTTTCTTTTTTTGAATTAGTCTCCTTCGCCAGAAGTCTACTAGGATATACTGAGCCCGAGGGGGCTCCTAGTTGGTCGTCTTTGACCCTGATCTTTGATTGGTATCGGTTGTGGACGTCCGACCAAGTCACGGCCGGGTATTCGACCAGGTTCTGTTTCAGCTGTTTCGAAGCCACCGAGCTTTGCTCATTCAGACCTTGAGTGAAGGCATGCACTGCCCAATCGTCGGAGACCGGTGGTAGTTCTATTCGTTCAATTTGAAAGTGAGATATGAACTCTCGCAGCATTTCATTCTCCCTTTGCTTGATCTTGAAGACGTCAGATTTCCTTGTTGCTACTTTGATGGAATTAGCATGTGCCTTTATAAAAGAATCTGCCAGCATGGAAAATGAATCTATCGAGTTTGGGGCCAGGTTTTGATACCACATCATTGCCCCTTTAGAAAGCGTCTCTCCAAACTTCTTTTGTAGGATGGACTCGATTTCATTTTCCTTTAGGTTTGCCCTTTTCTGCACAAGTGTAAGTAATAACATGCTCATTAGGGTCCGAGGTTCCATTGTACTTCGGAAGGTTTGGAATTCTAAACTTCTTCGGAATGGGTTTCGGAGCCGCCTCCTATGGTAACAGCTTTTCCACGAACATCTTTGAATCCACACCTTTCAGGATCGAGGGTGCACCCTGAATCTGGTCGACCCTAGAATTGTAGGTCTCGACATTTTTGTCGTTGGCATCTATCTTCTTCTCGCCTGACTCGATCCTCTTTGTGAGGTCCTCGAGCATCTTTACAATGGTGTGGTCGACTACCGACCCATTGTTGCTTGATCTATTTCGTATCTGCTTGAATAGGGGAGTCGTCCCCTGTGCTATCATGTTGGGAGTTTTCTAGTGACTTTGCAGCTGAGCGATCTCCAGCTGATGTGCTTGTAACATTTGTCACACCTCCTTTTTATGCTATAATAAAGGGAGTTATTTCCAACCTGAAGTGACAATCGGAACGAGATTTGTTTATTAAAGTTCAGATTCACCACTTGGGAGATTAATGGCGTCCCAAGTCACCAGTTGAATCCCGAACCAAGGAAAAATATGATTCTGTTAACAGTCCGCGAACCAGAAATTCGGATAAGGAATTCTGTTAACCCGAGATAAGGTGTTAGGCATTCCCTGGTTCCGTGGTTCTAGCACGGTCGCTCAACTGTCGCATTTAGCTTATTTACCTGATTTTATTACATGAAGATCCTATGTTCCAGTTTTTACCTTTAACCGCTTTTATTCAATTTTGTTAAGAAAGTTGAACGTCGTTTAAAACGTGTCTTTGGATTGCGTCACATGAAATGCACCCGCAACCCTAAACACATTTTATTCAACGTTTTGGGATTTGATTTGGGTCACATGAAATGCACACCCGATTTTAGGAAGGTAAAATTATTAAAATCGCGCCTAAAGTGTCTAACGCATTATTATCTTTTGGGAGGGCCGTGAAATTAGCTAAACGGCCCTTCCCGATTTTCTAAGTATTTTTAAAACCTTTATTGAGGACCCCGTAATTTTGTATTTCATTGGGCGAGACTCGTCTCGTTTTTATTTTTAAAGGCACACCTAAAGCGACTATATTTTCTATTTTTGGTTTGTCTCTAAAAGAAAAGAAAGGATCCTAATGAATTAACATGAAAGTCCGGGTTTCATGTTCAAGTCCGGGCCCAAACAAAAGGAAGAACCTCTTAATTTGGACTCGCTACCTAACTCAAAACCCAAACGTCATTTATATAGAATAAAATAGCAAGAATTATAAGCTAGCATGAAATCCAAAGATAGGCTTGAAATATATAAATTAGCCATTTAACACACAAGAGCAATTGTCAAAACAAGCCGTGGCCAAAGGCTTGAAGCCCAAATAGCTTGATGGCAACTAGAGGCCTCGTCCAATGAGGTCTGGAATTCAATTCCCCAGACCCACAAACGAGCTTTAAATCTGGTTTGGGCTAAAGTTCCTTACCTAAGAAAATTATCCAAGCAAATTATTGAACGTTAATTCCATACTAATTATGTTTCTCTACATGAATTAATTCAGCACTAACACTCGCAGGAAAAAATTAAATAGATTAAACTCAGTGGCCTTGACGGTTTGAATAAGCTCACTTATATGAAACTATAATTACTAAACCCTTTCATTCACATTCTTAACTTTCCCAATTTAACTTCACCATTCAACTTGGACCAAGACATTTCGTAACTTTTGGCTAGTGATTCATTCTAATGCTCACAAGTAATTGTAATATCAGCTCATAACTCACAGATTAAGCAGAGATCCCAAGCAGTCCTATTACAATTCGTGGCATCCTAATTACAAATCAGAAACAAAGTGCCTTAAGATCTAACCAAATGATTCAGATTTAACATTTTCAACTATACAAACCATACCAAATTTCAAATTCGACTACTGGACATTTTCAATTAAGTAAAAATAACAGAAACTTGAACAATGATTCAAATAGTGCTTCATCATTCAATCTTCAAATCAGATTTACATGCTCTTTCACAGTTCACAGGAAAAGCAGTAGAGGTACCTGGAATTAAATTGAAATGAGAGGAAGTGAAGTCAGCAACAGAGAAATAACCAGCAGCAACGAGATTTTAGGCAGCAAACATAGGAAGTTAAGAGTAAAACAGACTATAGAAATCGAGCCCAAAGCAATTCCCAAAAGTCCCAAATAGACTTTAAATCCAACACAAAACACAGCAATGATACTAGTCGTCAAATAAACCCACTGAAATTGACCAATAGCTCCAGAATCCAATAGTGATCAACAACTCGAAAATCAACTTGTATAACTGAATCTCTAAACTAAGTGATGAAAGCTTAAAGCTAAAAACAAACTTGAGTTCAAATTGAAACTCTAATAAAACAGTACTATTTTTGGTATTTTTGAATTTTCTGATTTGTTTTTGGTTTTTTTTTTGTTGAGTTCAGCTCCTTCTTCAGATGGAAAAATAGGCAGTTTTCTTAGAGAATTCTAATGGCTGAAGAGAAGATCCCCTCACAAGGCAAATGAATGCCTATTTATAGGTAAATAAAATACTAGAAGCTTCTATGATCCACCCTTCCCCAAATAAGACCTGAATTCTCTCACATGTGATCTCCCCCAGTATGATTTTATTCCTCTTGTTTATTCCCCAGACTACCCCTCCAAATAAAGCTATCAACTGTAACTAAACCATTAATCTAAAAATTAACTAATAGCCACACAGGATTTTTGATTAAGACAAAACTAATTAGAATCAGATATTAACTAAACCAGACTTATTAAAAGATATTAATCCTAGGCTAAGGAATATTGCATTGAACCAAATCTCAACAGGTATTCAAATTGAAACCAAAATTAACCAAACAAATTAAGCGACCCCAGAACCAATTAAAATAATCTAATAAAAAAAGAAGAACAATTACGAACAAAATGAAAATGAAATCAACACAGAACCAACTAGAAATCCATCAAGAAATTGCAACTCAGGCTTTACTTATGCATAATAACAGAAAATGAAAAAGAAATGAAAATAATCATGCAAAAAATGAAACAAGATACTCACTGATGACACAGAACTCTGCCAATCACTACTTTAAAACTCGGCCAATTCTGATGACTCTTGGCTCTAAATGACACTCAAATCCTCACGAGGAAAGCCCATGGATCCTTTGACGTCAATTGCATGCGCTTTGGTCGTTTTAGGGTTTTGGCCGGAGAAGTGAAAACTGATATTCGAGCAAATCCAGGAAGATTCGAGAGATGCCACTATGAGGTTTAGGTAGAGTAGGCTTGGGCGGTTCTATGGTGTAAATTTGGGGTCATTTGGCATAAGTCTCGTCGTGGCCGGAAAATCTTCCGATGGATATTCAAGGAGATAGAGAGGGATTCGAGGGATGGCACTACCAGGGATGGAAAGAGGGTGATCTAGGGAATCCATAGTGTAAATTTGAAACGGTTTGGCCTAGGTTTGGTTCACCGCCGGTGAAGGTTCCGGCGAGGCTCATAGAGATACGAGGAAGATCGCCTTTGTCTGTTTGAGTTTTTTAATTAATCCGACCATTTAATAATTATCCACCAAGGACTGTGGACCGTTGGATCAGGAGAAATGAGGGGCTCAGATTGAAGGCAGTGAAACGGCGCCGTGTTGGCCGGTATTGGGAATGGACCGGGTGGGGCTTTGGGCTGGACTGGTTTGGGCGTGTATGAATCGGGCTGGACCGAATTATTTAAACAAAAGCCCAATTTTGGGCATTTTATCAAGATTACCTTTTCCTTTTTTTTTCAATTTTTTTTTCTCTTCTTATTTTCCTCTTTTCTTATTTTCATAATTTTTATATTTTGTTAAAAATGACAAATACAACTCATATATCAAATTAACCCTAAAATTGTTAACTTTCCAAAATTACTAATTTCTACTTTTGACCACAAATTAAAGATAAAGGGGCACAAAGTCATTTTTTTGTCATTTTCTTTATATGAAACAATTTTAAACTACCAATTAACACTAAAATATGAAATTAAATCCTACACAAATGCCACATAATTTTTTGTATTTTTTGTATGAATGCAAATGCACACATAAAAGGCAACCAATTATATGAAAATGACACAAAATTCACAAAAATTGTAAAAATAAAGAAAAATCTTTTTGTTTGGAATTTTGGGAATAATTCACATATAGGGCAAAAATCACGTGCTCACAGTTGCCCCTCTTTGCTCGAAAACATGAAAAGTTTTCGGGCAAAGATAAGTGAGCAAATACGAGCGATTTTTGCCCGTTCAAATATTCCGTTGTGAAGAATTTTGAAAAGTTTGACCGCACCCTGCTTCAGAGGTTGCCTACATATACTTGGCTAAACAGGAATCAGGTCAGTGCAGTTTGGGAGTGTCTGGTAGCTGGGACTACCAGGAGCTGTGATTTCACTGCGCTTGCTGCTGCTACTGCTCACTGACCTTCCTTATTACACCATATCAAAAATAAAAGAAGCTAGCCTAAGCTATGAACTATGAACTACAAAAGTCCTTTCTAAAATTTTCAAACTTGCTCTTGTGCTACCTTGTTGTCTTGTGCTTCCCTTGGTGAAACTCATTGTTGTTACTTCAAATCGTGAACTGAGATGTTGTTCTTTCTTTCCAAATTACTGAACTTGAATAATCTTGGACTTGAATGTATTCCTCTGTTCTTCAAGCGGGCTCCTGACTTCTGAATTTTGAATTTGAACGTATTCCTCTGTTATCCAGGTGGGCTCCTGACTGCTGAACTTGAATTTGAATGTATTCCTCTGTTATCCAGGCGGGCTCTTAACTGTTGAACTTGAATTTGAATGTATTCCTCTGTTATCAAGGCGGGCTCCTGACTTCAAAAAAGTAGACAAAACAAAGAAAACTTTCTGCCCCAGTATGGAAACTCGGTACATGTTACCGGATATTAATAAGAATATGACTAGAAATTGACTTGAAATACCTCTGTTATACAGGAGGGCTCCTGATTTCCGAAACTTGAATTGTATACCTCTGTTCTTCAGGCGGGCTCCTGACTTCAAAAAGACAAAGAAATCGATGGAAAACTAAAATTTGAATTGTATCACCTCTGTTCTTCAGGCGGGCTCCTGATTGCTGAAACTTGAATTGTCTGTCTCTATTCTCCAGGTGGACTCCTGACTACTGAAATTCGAAACGCATGTCTCTGTTCTCCAGGCAGACTCCTAACTGCTAAAATTTGAAATGCATGTCTCTGTTCTCCAGGCAGATTCCTGACTACTAAAATTCGAAATGCATGTCTCTGTTCTCCAGGCGGACTCCTGACTTCAAAAATAGACGATGAAATTGATTGAAAACTAAACATTTGAATTGTATCACCTCTGTTCTTCAGGCGGGCTCCTGACTGCAACAAAAAAAACAAACGAAGAAAATTTTCTACCCCAGTTTGGTGGCTGGGCAAACTTGTGAGTTGTTACTTAAGTTATTGATACGATGGTGAGAGTAAAACTAAAGACTTGATTGGCATGTACTTCCCTTGTGAGTGAAACTATTTAACTAAGATTTTTATCCTAGGAGAAAATTCATCATACTAGGTTTTTTGTTATCTTAGGAGAAAGATTCATCAGAATAAGATGCAGACCCTAGGAGAAGATTCATCAGACTAGGCTTTCTATTATCTTGTTATCTTAAGAGAAAGTTTCCTCAGACTAAGATTTTGATCCTAGGAGAAAGTTCATCAGACTAGGGTTTCTATCTCAGGAGAAAGTTTCATCAGACTAAGATTTTGATCCTAGGAGAAAATTCATCAAACTAGGTTTTTGTTATCTTGTTATCTTAGGAGAAAGTTATATCAGACTAAGATTTTGATCCTAGGAATATCCATCAGACTAGGACTTTTATCCTAGGAGGAAAAATGTGAAAAGCAATGGCAGCATTTTATGCACACTAGCAAGATAGGCAAGGGCAAAGATTTGAGAAACTTCCCTTTTGTCGGCTTTCCTCTTCTTTCTTTTCTTCCTTTCATTTCCTTCCTATTGTTGAACCAACTTTCTTGCAGTGCTTTGTTCCTGTTTCAAACAAAGAAAACTTGTGAGTTTAAAATGTGGTTGTTGGTTTGTGGCCTTGAACTTTGAGGGCGGCCCGATATCCTCCTTTTGTTGCATTGCATGAACTGTCATCTCCCTAATCCTCATGTCTCATATGAATCCCACGACATGTCTATTGTCCCCACTTTGTGTATATGATGTTCTTTCTTGTCTTTACCACTGGCTTCGTCCTTGAGTTTATTGTTCCTTCACTCGTCATGATAACTGATTTCCATTCGAAAACCCTGCTTGTTCCTTCACTAACCACTTTCTTTGTAAACCTTAACCCAGAAAATACCTCTTCTCATTTGAACCCTATACTTTCTCTCTGTTGCATTGCTCCTGAACTGACGTCTACCAAACCTTTGTGTTTCACATGATCCCCGAAGCATATTAGTTGTTACCAAACTCAGTGTGCATGATGTTCTTTCTTGAGTCAAACCACTGGCTCTGGCCTCGAAGTCTATTGCTCCATCGCTAGCCATGATAACTTTGATTTCTTCTTGGAGGATCTTGCTGTCATTGGTTTACCCCCTTTTTGTCAATCTTATCACAGAAAATACCTTTGATCCGTTCACCCTAGCCCTCATTCATTTTGTTGCATTGTCTATGAATTGATCCTTTGTATTTAAAATGAATTCCAAAGCATGTTGATTGTTACCAGCTCAGTGCGCTTGTTGTTCATTCCGGAATTATGACACTTTGATGTGCTAAATAGATTCTATTTTGTGCAATTGGAAAGTTGGTGGCAAATTTTGAAGTCATTTCTCACTTGTTTTGAACAACCGACCCGGGAAGAGGGAGTAAAACAAGGTGGGAGGAATAGAGTAAAGGATAATGGAAAGAGCTGATTCCTAACAAGAAACATACAAAGTAGCAAACCATCATATGTGGATACCGACTCTAGCGACCTTTTCATGCACCTGCAGCCTACTCTGTTTAGCAAATCTGATGTTCAGCTCTTGTTGTACCTTTTTGCCGTGAAATTGGGCTTCAATGCTCTACTTACCCGATTTGATTCACAATCCTTATTCGACTTGTGGCGCCCGTAGGGTTTTCACCATCAAGCCTCTCTCATTTTGGTTTTTCTCTCAACTCACCGTCGCCTTATGGTGCCTATAAAAGTTTTCACCAATAAGACTCTCTCATTTTGATCTCTCTCAACTTTCATCGCCTTGGGGGTACCCGTGAGGGTTCTCATTAACAAGACTTTCTCATTCTTTATTTCCTTCCTTTGGACCGGAGCGTTGCCCCTGATATGATTCACCTCTGCTCACTTGACTTGGCATCTCTCGAAGATTGATCAGAAGGTCTTTCTTAGGACCGTAACGCAGGCTTTTGGACGAGGATAGATAGAAGGGTATCAAAGGCTCAAAAATAATTCAACGTGGGTTCAGCATTACAATTTTCGGAATCCGATTTCTCACGACAACCACAACTTCTGCCCCAGTTTCTTTTCCGGGGTCTTTTGGGTTTTTGTTTTGGTATGACTGAACCTCAGGGAGAGGCTGCCTACGTACCCTTTCGGGATCAAGTCAAACGTAGTTCAGGCGACTACTTTTGTTGTTGCGATCTTTCTTCCACTTTTCTTTTCCTTTCTTTTCATTCTTTTCTTTTCCTTCTCTTTTTGCTTTTTCTTTTCTTTTCTCTTTTTGCTTTTTCTTTTCTTTTC
>MU773686.1:76382-104018 GCA_026770625.1 Nicotiana glauca
TGGCCGGAGAAGTGAAAACTGATATTCGAGCAAATCCCGGAAGATTCGAGAGATGCAACTATGGGGGTTAGGTAGAGTAGGCTTGGGCGGTTCTATGGTGTAAATTTGGGGTCATTTGGCATAAGTCTCGTCGTGGCCGGAAAATCTTCTGATGGATATTCGAGGAGATAGAGAAGGATTCGAGGGATGGCACTATCAGGGATGAAAAGCGGGTGATCTAGGGAATCCATGGTGTAAATTTGAAACGGTTTGGCCTAGGTTTGGTTCGCCGCCAGTGAAGGTTCCGGCGAGGCTCAGGGAGATACGAGGAAGATCGCCTTTGTCTTTTTGAGTTTTTTAATTAATCCGACCATTTAATAATTATCCACCAAGGACTGTGGACCGTTGGATCAAGAGAAATGAGGGGCTCAGATTGAATGCAGCGAAATGGTGCCGTGTTGGCCGGTATTGGGATTGGACCGGGTGGGGCTTTGGGCTGGACTGGTTTGGGCGTGTATGAACCGGGCTGGGCCGAATTATTTAAACAAAAGCCCAATTTTGGGCATTTTATCAAGATTACTTTTCCTTTTTTTTTCAATTTTTTTTTCTCTTCTTATTTTCCTCTTTTCTTATTTTCGTAATTTTTATATTTTGTTAAAAATGACAAATACAACTCATATATCAAATTAACCCTAAAATTGTTAACTTTCCAAAATTACTAATTTTTACTTTTGACCACAAATTAAAGATAAAGGGGCACAAAGTCATTTTTTTGTCATTTTTTTTATATGAAACAATTTTAAACTACCAATTAACACTAAAATATGAAATTAAATCCTACACAAATGCCACATGATTTTTTGTATTTTTTGTATGAATGCAAATGCACACATAAAATGCGACCAAAAATGACACAAAATTCACAAAAGTTGTAAAAATAAAGAAAAATCTTTTTGTTTGGAATTTTGGGAATAATTCACATATAGGGAAAAAATCACGTGCTCACAACATTTCAAAAATAGCATGAATGTTAACCTCCCTTTCTTCCCTAGATGGGGTTTTCTGAGCATCTTGTTGGTCTCCTCGGTGTATGCTCCTGTTGGCACGGTAGCTTATTTCGACGTGTTGAGCGTTGTGTCAGACCACGTCCACGGGAATTAGTTCTGGTGCGCTATCAGGGTTTTGTGTTGGCATACTAACACCTGCGACATCAACACCATTCTCTCCATGGTCTTCAAGATTGATATTTTCACATGCGTTTACTAAGTTAGACATTTTAACCTGAAATCAAAGATCTTCGACAAAAAAAAGTGTGAAAGATAACCTGCATTATGTAACAAAACCAGCAAGAAAATCCTAACTATTATTTTTAGCCCCACGGTGGGCGCAAAACTGTTTACCGTGAAAATGGTAATTACAATTAAATTTAATTTTCTGGATCTAAAAATACGTGATCTATTTTTATGCTAGTTGTTAAGCAATGGATGCTAAGTAAGAGATTAAAAAAAGAGATAAGAACTTGAAACACAGTTATAACTTAGCCAATCGGCTGATAAGCGGGGCCTCAAGCTTTCTTATTCGGGGCCTCGAGGTCGACTCCTATACCCTACCGTAGGCTGTCGATGGAGGGACTAACTGTTTTGTTAGATTCACTGATAGCTCTTTGTTTCCAATAATAAACAATAAATGAAGAACAATAAATAGAACACGATGAATGTGAGCAATAAATGGAATTAGTGAGTTTAAGAGAATATGTTTAGTTAGAGAGTAAAGAGAATATTCTTTGTATTAAATATTAAGTATCATATGTCTGCAAAATGACAAGGGTTCCCCTCTATATATGAGGGGGAACATAGTAAAAAAGCATTAATTACAAAGACATGAGGCAGGTATAGCCACTTACTGCCCTAATACGGGTCAGAGCTAGCCCTCTAGACTTTGTCAGCTCTAGTCGTGCACCTAGGGAACTTCCCGCTTTTCTATCTTAACTGTCGACCTGCACTGTTCGAGGTTAGACGTTGATGACCCCTCAGATTAAATCTCGATCGTAGTCTCAAGCCTTTGGAGAGCTTGCTTACGAGGCATTGTAATGGCCAAAAATCAGACCCTTCGATTTTACCGCATACAGAAGCTCAAAACCATGGTGAGCTCCCTTATTTATATATTGGTGTTTTTCTATAAAATACATACTTTCCCCTTACGCAGGCCTCAGAGATGTTGTTGCTATGATGTTGTCCCTGCCCGGTGACATGGAAGCACCAAAGCCAATCAAGAAGAAGAAAAAGAAAAGGGCTTCGCCAGCAAATTCCTTCAAGTCCAAGAAATATAAAGCTTGAAAGCCTAGGGCCAATCATATTTCCCTATCTACAGAAGCGGTTCAACACCTTTGAGATGATGAGGAAGAGGGAGAGGACCACGACCGTTTTTCGGTAGCTTTGAAGAGGGGGAGAACCGAAACTTCGAAGGCTGCTAAACCGGTGGTGGCTGATGCGGTTCAATCTCAAATCGAAGAAATCTTAGAGGAGTGTTCGAGAAGAGTCCCCGAGCCATCAGGAGGCAAAAGAGCACCTTATCTTGGAGGACATTTTGTGGGTGAGCCCGAGGGGCCTATGTTCTCTAAAGGGAAATTCCAAGATGCCCAGGCCATGAAGACTCCCGACGTGGGGATGACCCATGAAGGGAATGATATTTTCTTGGAGTGCTCTACAGGGGTCAAGAAGCTCGTGGAAGAGAGGGATAGCCTTAAACTCTTCTATGTTAAAAAAGAGGAGGAGATTAGGGGCCTTAGAGCCGACTTGATGAAGGCTAATCGAGAACAGGCCGAGCTTATTGAGTAGGTAATGTAGCTTTTTCGAAGTTTGTTATGTGTTTATCTGACTTAGCGTGATTAACACTTTGACTTTGGAGGCCACCAGAAGAGCGAGCTGGTGGAAAAGCTTCGAGAAGAGCTCAAGGTTAAAGATGCCGAGACCCTGGGGTGGAAACAAGATATGGATCATCTTGCTTTGGAGAAGGACACGCTTTGGGCCTAGCTGACTTCGACCAAATATCATCTTTACAACATAAAGGCTGAAAGCTTAGCCCGAAGCCAAAAGATTTAGGAGCTTGTAGCTAAGTCGGCCGCCGAA
The DNA here is from genome assembly GCA_026770625.1 of Nicotiana glauca. Taxonomy (NCBI): domain Eukaryota; kingdom Viridiplantae; phylum Streptophyta; class Magnoliopsida; order Solanales; family Solanaceae; genus Nicotiana; species Nicotiana glauca. Next base: position 79,490 of record MU773686.1, read on the forward strand.
CTTGCAAAGGCTAAATCTGAGTCTGATGCATTTGTGGCCTCTTATCAAGCTAACGTCAAGGCTGCCAATATTCGGGCGCAGGAGATCTATACTGCTACTGAAGTCAAAATTGTCATGCGTTGTCGATCACGCCAGGTGATAATCCTGGAGATGGATTCTCGAGGAAGTTCATGCTCGTGGCTTTGACCTATCAACTGATATTGAAAAGGCAAAAGCTTTGGAGGACGAGGCTACCGCTTTACTCTCCGATGACGAACACTCTACTAGTGGTTCTTAGAGCGGAGGAGACGAGGACGAGGCCCTCGTGGAGGAGTTTCTTTAAGTTGTAGCTCCCAAAGATGCAACTCCTAAAGTAGATTAGGCCTTTAGGATTTTTTCGTTTTTGTTTTGTGTAACGCTCCATGTGGGCATTGTAAATATTCTTCATGCATATAAAGAATTCCTTTCCTTTCTGCTTCGTCTTCGACTTGATGTAAAGTTTGCTTTGTTTTTGTTCTGTGAAGAATTACTTTTTGATGTCATAACTTCACCAGTTGAGTGAGCATCGGCTCAGACTCAGAGTAAAATAAACCCTTAGTTTTTTTTTTTAGAAATCGATGGGTTATCTCATGAAAGAATACATCTTAAGGTATTTTGGTGGATCCTCGAGCTATGCTTAAGTCGACATTGTTGCGAGCTCGGGATGGTAGGATTCTTAGGTCCAAGTTGAGTGAGAACAAAGGTCTCGAACTTTGGATGTTTTGACCCTTAGGTTCTTTTAGACTCAGCCAATATGGCCTTTAAGAGATGCCTATCATTTTGCCTTTTTGGCTTAAAAGACTTAGTACAAATTTCTTTTTGTTTATGCCTTGGCATGCATCTTTTACCCATTGGATTTTTTGAGGGTTTATTGTCGAGCAGAACCCTTTTATTTCTAGTGCCTTAGCACAAGTTTGTATGTGAATAATTCGATACCTCTTGGTATTTTTGAGGGCTGATTATATTGAAGCCCTTTGATTATATTGCCGAGGGTAACCTTTATTAAACTAGTTTTTTGAGAATTCGAAGGCCTATCCTTATTGCAGAATTCGGACATCTCCGTGTCGCATTATTTTGGCCGTAGCCTTTAATATGACCGTAACCTTCAGATGTGTCTCTTTGACTTGTTTCTCGATAACATTTGGAACTTGTCCAAAATGTTGGTCCCCGAGTATGATTGCCTTGGCCTTTGTGTCGACAAAAGACTCTTTTAGGTCTTATAAATTAGAGTTTAGACAACTCGAATGTGTTGACTGTCGATGTTAGTACCTGAGTATTCGAGGTGTATTTGCGGTTTGTCCCTTGAGCCGTTTCTTGCAAAATCATAAGTATAGATCTCGTATAGTAGAAAATTTCTTTGGGACACAAAGTGTTTGGTATAGAAAGAATGCTTCTTTGAATAATTCATACATGCATACATGATTTTCCATCGGGGCTCAACTATTCTATATGGACACGGTTCATCTGAATGTTTGGTCCATTACAAGTATTTTTCTCAAAAATATAACCTCTGAGGGTGATGCCCCCCAGTATTCGAGGTTGATTGAAAGGCCTTGGATACTGTTGAATTCTCGTTAGGTAGCACATAGTTGTTGACTTGTTAAAAACCTCGCTGGAAAAACCTATTTGCGATAAAACTTGATCTAGGAGAAAAAGAGTGCAACGCGTGCTTTAAAGCCTATGTTCTTCGTGTAGAATGGTGCGCTTGACGTCTTCGATCGAACATCTACAAAGTGTTTTTCTTTTATATAAATGGGGAAAAGGACAAGGTCATACCTTAGCAATAATATTGTTTGAGTAGTGATACGTTCCAATTGTTTGGCAATTGTTCACCTTCCATCATGCCATGTTTGTAAGATCCTTTTCCGATAACTCCGAAGACTCGATATGGTCCTTCCCAATTTGGGCCTAATTTTCCTTCTTTCGTGACTTGAGTATTAAGGGTTACTTTCTTTAGAACTAAGTCCCCGATTCCGACGTGTTGAATGTTGGTCCTTCTATTATAATATCTCTCGATTCTTTGCTTTTGCGCCTCTATCCGAACAAGTGTTGCTTCTCGTTTCTCATCTAATAGCTTGAGATTAGTATTCATAGCCCCGTGATTTGACTCCTCCAAAACATGTCAAAATCTGGCGCTGGGTTCTCTGATCTCGACTGGAATTAAGGCCTCAGATCCATATACTAAACAGAACAGGGTTTCCCTCGTGCTGGATTTCGATGTCGTTCGATATGCCCAAAGAACTTTAGGTAGAACTTCCCTCCACTTCCCTTTAGCGTCGTTTACCCTTTTCTTCAAGTTTTGTATGATAGTCTTGTTTGTGGACTCGACATGCCCGTTTCCCCTTGGATGATACGGTGTCGATAAGATCCTTTTTATTTGTGTTCTTCGAGGAACTCCGCTACTTTGTGGCCGATGAATTGTTTGCCAATGTCGCATATGATTTCAGCAGGTATCCCGAATCTACACACGAAGTGGTCCCAGATGAAGTCAATAAGTTCTTTTTCTCTGACCTTCTCGAAGGCCTGTGCTTCCACCCATTTAGAGAAGTGGTCAATCATAAACAAAATTAGTTTAGGTCTACCCGGGCCATTGGTAAAGGGCTGACGATGTCCATTTCCCATTTCATGAAAGGCCATGGGGAAAAACTGAGTGAAGTTGCTCTCTAGGCTGATTAATCATCAGTGAAAACCTTTGACATTTATCACATTTTCTAAAAAAACTCGTTAGTGTCTTTTTCCATGTTATCCCAGTAATACACTGCTCTAATAATTTTTCGAATCAAAGACTTGCCGCGGGGGTGATTTCCACAAGTGCCTTAGTAGATTTCTAGTAGAACATAATCGATGTCCCCTGGCCTAAAACGTACCGCCAATGATCCATCGAACATCCTCATGTATAATGTTCCATCTTCATCCAATGAGAACCTAGTAGCCTTGGTTCGTAGAGCCCTCGACTCTTTATGATCCGATGGGAGCTTTCCATTTTTCAAATATTCAATATAATTATTCCTCCAATCCCAAGTCAAACTTGTAGAATTTATCTCGGCATGACCCTCGTCGACCAAAGATATTGATAATTGGACGAGAGTCCCCGAGATAATATCATCTTCCTCGACCGATGTCCCTAAGTTTGCAAGTGCATCTGCCTCACTATTTTTCTCTCGAGGTACATGGTCTAGATTCCACTCTTTGAAGCGATGCAAGTTTACCTGTAGCTTGTCCAAGTATCTTTGCATCCTATCCTCTCGAACTTTAACGCTTTTGTTTCCTTGGTTCACTACCAATAGAGAATCGCACTTGGCTTCAATGACTTCTGCCCCCAAGATGTTAGCTATCTCGAGAATTGCAATCATGGCCTCATACTCGGCCTCATATTAGTCAAACTAGAAGTTTTAATAGATTGTCTAATAGTATTACCTGTAGGTAGCTTCAAAATAATACTAAGCCCGAACACTTTCACATTCTAGCCACCATCCGTGAAGAGGGTGTATACCCCATATGATGTACCCATTTTTAGCAGAAGTTCTTTCTCCACATCGGGTACGAGGGTCGGCATGAAATCGGCCATGAAGTCAGCTAGGATTGAGACATGATGGCCGTTCGGGGTTGATATTCGATACCGTACCCTCCAAGTTCGACAGCCCATTTGGTCAATTGGCCCGATAGCTCGGGCTTATTCAAAACATTTTGAATAGGGTAAGTCATTAACACACATATGGGGTGACACTTAAAATATGGCTTTAACTTTATAGATACGCTTATTGTGATGCAAGTGCCAATTTTTCTAAGTGTGGATATCTAGTTTCAGCATCTCGTAAAGTCCGACTTACGTAATAAATGGGGAATTGCATACCTTTCTCTTCTCGAACAAGTACACCACTTACCGCTATATCAGATACTGCTAAATATAAGTAAAGCTTCTCATCTAGCTTCAGAGTGTAAAGCAGAGGTGGGCTCAATAAGTATCGCTTCAATTCCTCCAATGCTTGATAGCATTCCGGTGTCCATGAGAAATCATTTTTCTTTTTGAGTAAGGAAAAGAACATATGGCTTCGATCTGATGACCATGAAACAAATCGGCCCAAGGCGGTTATCCGTCCGGTTAGCCTCTATACGGTTTTCACACTATCTACGATAGTGATATCCTCGATGGCCTTGATCTTGTCGGGATTGATTTCAATTCCCCGATTTGATACCATGAAGCTAAGGAACTTGCCCGAACTGACCCCGAAGGCACATTTTTCTAGGTTAAGCTTCATGTTGTACTTCCTCAAGATTTTGAATGTTTTCTGCAAATGAGTTAAATGGACCTCTGCGCAGGGACTTAATCAACATATCATCAATGTAAACTTCCATTGATTTACCTATCCATTCCTTGAACATTTTGTGAACTAGGAATTGGTATGTAGCTCCAGTATTGTTTAGCTCGAAGGGTATTACATTGTAACAGTATGTTCCAAACTTAGTGATAAACAAGATCTTCTCATGTTCCTCTTGGTTCATCTGAATTTTATTGTACCTGGAGTATGCATCGAGAAAGGTAAGGCTCTCATGGCCGGTCATGGCATCGATCATGCCATCGATGTTAAGTAGTGGAAAGGAATCTTTAGGGCATGCCTTGTTTAGATTGTTATAACCTATGCACATTCTAAGTTTGTTCCCTTTTTTAGGTATTACAACTACGTTTGCTAACCTCTCGGGGTATTTTACCTACTAAATGAATCCTATTTTAAGAAATTTAGTTACCTCATCCTTTATGAATGCATGATTCACCTCGGACTGGGGCCTTCTCTTTTGCTTCACCGATTTGAATCTGATGTCGAGACTTAGCCGGTGAGTTGTTATTTTCGGTGGGATCCCTATCATGTCTAAACGGCACCAAGAAAAATAATCCATGTTATCAATAATAAATTGAATGAGTTTTTTTCCTTATTTTGGGGGTTAGGCTCGTTCCCAGGTATACCTTTCGCTCGGGAATGCACTCAATCAGTATGACCTTTTCTAGCTCATCGACCGTTGACTTGGTTGCATCTGACTCTTCGAGAACAACAAAAGTTCGAGAAGTAAGGAAATCCTCTTTTTCTTCTTCTTAGATTATCTATTTCTCCGATTTGGTCGAGGTTAGGGACGGTGATTTCTATTTGGACGTCTGCTCTTCTTTGTCGCTCGATTTTTTTGAGGTTGAACGCACTAGTATCGACGTCACCTCATCGACTGCAAACATTTTCTTTGCAGCTTGTTGTTCCCTGTAAACTGTTTTCACACCTTCAACTGTTGGGAATTTCATCATCTAATGAAGGGTCGACGGTACTGCCCTCATGTTATGGATCCATGGCTACCCGAAAAGTGCATTATATCTCAAATCGCCTTCGATGACATGGAATTTTGTATCTTAGATGGTCCTAGCCACGTTCACTGGTAGAATTATTTCCCTTTTTGTTGTTTCGCTTGCCATGTTGAAGCCATTTAGGACTCGAGATGCAAGTACAATTTGGTCCTATAGGCCGTGCTGCTCTACGAACCTTGATCTGATTATGTTTGTTGAGCTACCTCGATCCAATAAAACACATTTAACTTGAATTTTATTTAACAAAATAGAAATTACCAGGGCGTCATTGTGCGACTGAGATATGCCTTCCGATTCCTCGGCATTGAACGATAGGATGGCCTCGGGCACATAACTCTTCTCTAGTAATCGACACCTTAATATGTTTGAATATGGGCCCTTGTGTAACATCGACCCCACTAACGATCATATGAATTACATGATGTGGCTCTTCTTGCACATTCTTTCTGTTGGCGTCACTTTCTCTGAAGTGATTCTCAGATCGATCATTGAGAAACTCTCGAAGATGACCCTCGTTGAACAATCGAGCTACCTCCTCCCTCATCTGTCTGCAGTCTTTGGTCTTATGGCCAGGCATTCCATGATATTTACACATCAAGTTTGGGTTTTTTGTACAAGGATCGGCTTGTATAGGTCTGGGCCACCTGGTGTCTTTGATCCTTCCAATAGCCGATATGGTCCCCAATGCATCGACACTAAAATTATGCTCTGATAACTGAGGTGCTTCTGCGAGATCGGTATGTCTATCAAATAGCACTTACTCATTAGTCCCCGATTATTTTTCCCTCAATCATTTTTTATCATTCTGAGGAGGATTATGCCCCGAACCATTATTTCTTCGATATACGACATATGGCTGATACCGTTCCTTATTTGATCTCAGTTCTCTGTTGGTATCTCTTGAGGCCATAACTTATAATCTATTTGGATGAACAGAAACTGAGGGCACCCCTAGCTAGTCATCTTTGACCCTGATCTTTGATTGGTAACGGTTATGTATATCTGCCCGAGTTACAGTTGGATACTCAATCAGATTTTGATTCAACTATCGTGACGCGGTCGAACTCCGCTTGTTCAACCCCTATGTAAAAGCTCACACGGCCCAATCATTCGAAACTGGCCTTAATTCCATTCCCCCCATTTGAAATTGGGATACAAACTCCCTTAGAATCTCATCACCCCTATGTCTTATCTTGAAAACGTCTGATTTCCTAGTCACTACCTTTATAGCCCCAGCATATGCCTTTACGAAGGAGTCTACTAACATAGAAATGAATTGATGGAGTTCAGTGACAACTTGTGATACCAAATCATTTCTCCTTTCGACAAAATTTCCCCAAATTGTTTCAACAAAATCGACTAATTCTCGTCATCACTTAAGTCATTTCCTTTAATCCCACATGCGTACGAGGTGATGTGTTCATTAGGATTGCTCATCCCATTGTACTTAAATATATCTGGCATACGAAACTTATTGGGAATGGGCTTCAGATCTGCACTCAGAGGGAACACCTTTTGTATGAATTTTTTGGCATCTAAACCTTTCACGATCGGGGGTGCCCCCAGTTTTGATCAACACGGGAGTCATACATCTCCACTTTTTTGTCATTATCCTCAATCTTGTTCTCCCCTGACTTGATTTTTTTGGTGAGTTCCTCTAGCATCCTCATAATTGTGGGATCAGTGCCCGAGTCAATACCATTCGATATTTTTGGCACCGGCTCAGTACGGCGAGTGATTTCTGGTTCGACCACACTTGGAGTTTTATGCTGACATTGAAGCTGAGTAATAGTAACCTGTTGAGCTTGTAGCATATCGAATATTACTTAGAGGTTAACTCCCCTATCTCCTATACCATGTGTTCCTTGGCCACCAGATCAGACTTCCCTGCGTATACTTCCTCCGCGATCTGCGACTAAATTCGCATCCAAAGAAATGCGTGAACTAACATGTATTAGTTCAACAATAGGCACTTCCCTAGGGTTAATCAGTGGTACACCGGCTTAAGGAGAAACTACATTGTTGCTTCCCCCATGAAATCCAAAAACCATTATCGTCGTGTACGGGTGCATTTGGTGAGTTTGACATGTTTTAACCTAAGAACAAAAATTCTTTACAAGAACAAGTGTGAAGAACATATGTGATTCGAATCAGTACTGAAACAACCACTGTTATATTTAGCCCCGCGATGGGAACCACACCGTTTACCCTAAAATTCGAGTAATAATTAAACTTGTTTTATGGTTTTAAAGATATGTGATTTAATTCAATACTAATTGATAAACTAGGAATTAAATGTATAAGCTAAAGAAATAAGTTAAATCAAACAAGTCGTGTAACCAGACCTCGACCTCGAGCAAGGGAGACCTCAAGGTCAGTGAACAAGAACAATAAAATAATAATATGATTCAGATGAACAGCAAGAAAGCAAAAATATATATTCTTTTTCCAATGATTGATCCTTTGTTACAAATGATTGGAGTCCACTTTATATAATAGGGGAATCTTAAATAAGGTAAAATTCTAATTGTAGCAAATAATCTTATTATACAACTGTCTAACCGCCTAGTACAAATCCGTTTCGAAATTTATGCCATGATCTTAGGGCCACCGCGGGAATCTCGCTCTTTCTGCTATGAAACCATAACTGTATTATATCGAGGTCGGTCATACTTGGCCCCGGTGTTCATCGAGCACTTCAATCTTCGAAGCTTGCACTCTGCCATTGGGCTCGCGCCTGGTCTATGTCGATCTTGCCCTCGAAATGACCATCGAGCCCACGAAATCAAGCATACCTGATTTTGACCATATATAGTGCTTACTGTGGAAAAGCTGATGCCTTGACTAATATTCCCAAAAAGCTTTATTATTTATCCTCTTATTGTGTTAGAGTTGAACTTGTTGTTATTTGACGTGCTTTTCCACTATATGTTATTATTATGCTGTTATGGTTGTTGTTGGTTGTGTAAAGTGAGCATCGAACATTGCCAACCTCACCTCTACTTTGTCTGAGGCTAGGCTTCATACTTATTAAGTACATAGGGTCGATTATACTCATATTATATTCTAGCGAGCTATTTATTCAAAATTTCCTGGTGATTTTGTGGTAGCGTTGCAACTCCAATTGAAGCCCTTGAATTCCTATCCAATTTCTATTGAAATTATGTGTATTCTTCCAGGCATTGTTATATTTTATTCTGACTTTGTATTTAGTATTCTATAAAGCTCACGCACTCGATGACATTAGATTTTGGGGTGATTTTAGTTTTATTGACATTTTCACTTCATTTATTCATAATAGTTCGCTATTGGAGACTATTTCGTATCATTGTTGAGGTGTGTTTTCACATATTTGTCATTGGTTTGCATAGCCAGCGGTGTTAGGTTCTATAATGGCTTGAGTGGAATTTTGGGTCTCGACAAGTTAGTATCAGAGCACTAGGTTAATATAGGTCTCACTAGTCATGAGCAGGCAGATAAGGCCTAGTAGACTTGCGGATCAATAGAGAGACATTTGTACTTATCTTCAGAATGATTACATGGCTTCACAAAACTTATCCTTTCGTGGTTCCTTATCGTGCGCCTTTATCACGTCTTGAAGCCTATAACTTCAGTTTTGTCCCAAGTATATTTGCAGGCAATGTTCAGTACTCGAGATCAGTTTCGAACCGATGAGAGATAGTGATGAGGTGGATGTGGTGTTGTATGATTTTTCCCATATTTCAAGAGCATACTACATGTTTGCCTTATGGAGGGCTCTCCATTTACAGCAACCATAGTGTTGGTGTTGCCCACATGTCCATGGCCTTATTTAATGCATTTTTATGATTCCCGCAGGGGTCTTAACATGGTGTTTGTGTAGAATGGAATAGGTTGGACACTTGTGTGTTACGGAATTTGAAAGCCCCGTGAGGAGTATTATTTGGTCATGACATGCAGTTTGGTATTTATTCGAGCAAAGGAGAGTCATTTTTGGGCTATGAATAATTCGGCCATGATTTATGGATTTGTGAGATCGGGCATCTCTGACTATACTGGAGTTCTTGCTTGTATAGTTGCGTAGTTATCGTTGTTTGAGCACATTAAAAATCATCAGTGTGATGGTTTCCATTGCTTGTCTTTACAGACACGGTCTTGTGAGGAAGTGTTGAGGAGGTGTTCTTTATTGTGATGGTGTGTTGCGACTTCATGGTTAGATTTATGTTTTTCAGTATTGATGGGTTGACAGAGATGGTCCTTGAGAAGGTTCATCGTTTGTGGTAATTTCTCATACGGATGATATGGAGATATATCATGGTTCAAGGTAGCATTATGGGTGGCGGAGGAGGAAGAAAGATACTATTGGGCATTCCTCGCAGCGTTTGAATGTTAGTAGGTCGAGAATGAGCATCAAATACTGAGTGATTAACTTCAGAAGATGGTTATACCATTATAGAAGTGGTAGCATATCAATGCAGTTTTTTGTAGTAAAGTTACCATAGATTTTGGGGAAGTTTGATGTCACTTGGGTCATTATAGACCATTAAAGGTGTTTTATTATGGTGATGACTTCTTATATTTTGGAGGGTTTGAATTCTATGAGAAGGGCTTTCTTGAGCTATTAAATGTATTGTGAATATCATCTTGGTGTGCAATGGAGTCTTGAGCTTTGGAAGAGTTGATGGATCTTTCTTTTTTCATTGATGAAATGAAATAGATTCTTCCAGCCAGTGAACAATTGTAGACTAGGGAGATGGATGAATTACATAGTGGTTATATCCAAGGCAAGCTCATATGGGATATTGATAGGAAGTTACACGAGTAGCCTATTTCATGTGATAAGATTCGGGGATTGTACAATTTATTATAAGGTTCCTGTGAAGACTTTAACCACATACCAAGTAGGATGTACGATATGGGTCTAGGTCACTTGAGGAAGATAACACGATTGTCGCGAGGTTATGTGTGCATTTGGCTGACGATTCTTGATGTGTTAAGAGTAGTACAACATGATCTTATTATTACTTCAGTTGAGTAACAACATGGGATCGTGGCAGTTAAAGAGGAGCAGGTATGATGGATTCTTGGATTACATGATTGTGGCTTAAGACCAAGTAAGTGAGTCTAGTATCGGCAAATGGGTTATCTAGCAATGTGTTACTATAAATTCTAGATTAATGAACTTATGTTTAATATTCTTTTGGGAGGGTAGTGTGCAAAGGAAGGATTCAGGCAGTTATTTTCTTTTTGGAGTATCTATATACTAACGGAGCACTAGTCGTTTGGATGGTTGGCTATATATATCGGACTAGAGCTGAGTGGGTGACTCTCGAGAAGGTTCTGATGGATTTCAAAATTCAATATGTGATATTTAAGGCTTTCGGAATGTGTGTGACTAAACATTCGAGATTTGTGTTGGTCTGTGAAAGACTTAGAGCATTTTGGTAGTATTACCGGTTCTACGAATTAGGGTTTTAGGGATGGAAGGAACAACTTCATATTCATGAAGGCTTCATTATAACATGTACTCGGGTTTGAGTTAGTACTAGATGTATAAGAGGGAATAAAGTGGTTCACGTGTCTTAAAACGATGAGTTCATGTTGGGTTTGGTAGTCTATGTGACTTGGGCGATTTAGAAGGATTCAGTTCGGCTGCTTAGTTATGCACCTATGGATTCTGAGGAGTTTGCGATGTTTTTGACCACATCTTACTCTACATGCGTGTAAAATTTGTAGCATGTTATGATTTTCTCCTTAATTGAGCTCAGTGGAAGATTGTTGATTGATGGAGTGTGTATTCTATTCGTGATTTAGAGTTGATAATGGGATCCTCGTATTTTCACATACTAGCATGATAGATGGCACTAAGATTTGAAGCATTGCGACTGAATGAACAAGGTTGTGGTTCTATTTCAAAGGAAATCTCATGAGTTCTAGACAATATTAGAAATATCAGATGTCAGTCATCTGAGTGAGAGAGTTAGAGATTAGGTATTGAGATCTTGGTCTCTTGTAGTTAGAGATTCTATTTCCAAGAAGCAGATTATTCCTCCTATTGCAAACTATGAGAGTGTGCTCAGAATTTGACCATTAATCGTATGTGTCATGGATAGATTCATTGTGGACTTTTGGAAGTCTATTTATGTATTTTGAAATGATCTGAATCGATTTGTATGCCTATTAGTAGGCCTAATGAGAATGTGTATTCTACTCTAGATTCGAATTTCTCATTCAGCGAAACATTTTCCATGAGTGTGTCATACGGCGGAATGGATGTTATTCATGCCTTGATGTATTTCATGTGTTACTTTTTATGTTGATGGGTTGTGAGACTACTTGATTATTCTCAAGCGTGTTGTGGTCCTGTTTAGGGCTTGTGGCGATATTTGATCGAGATGGCTCTAGAGATGTTGATTTATTTATTGCATCTTAGTCGTGCTTGGATTTTCCATTGCACGTTATGCTATCTGTCTTCCCATGATTATGATCATGCACATTATGTGCTTGATGTGGTTACACATGTGTCTAGTGCGTATGAGCATTAACGATGGGTATCACTATGTGGATTGATATATGCGGATAGGATTACACGCCTCAACATTATTATGTGTAGATTCGGTTGCACGCCTCAATGGGGTTATGATGGATATGATTTCGTGTTCTCATTTTATGTGTTATGTTTCTCCTTGGTGAGATGGATTCATAGAATTATGCTCTTATTTTTGTATTTGTTAAACTTGTTGGATAGTTCGCTTTTGATTTTCTTTCCATTACTGATCATATTCGAGCTATTACTTGTTGGCCCAAGGATCACATCGCATGAGGTTCTTGATAGTACACAATGTGCCCTGTCAGGGGCGCACGCAGGACTTTTTGTAAGCGGTATCGAAATTTAAAGTGGTGAACAAATTACTACAACAAATATGGGAGATAAGAAGTAGAGAAGAGCTACACCACCAAACCCCGTCACTTAGAGATGAGAACTTTTTTGTAGTTACGGTTCAAAATTCATTTATCTTATTCTAAAGTAATTACTTTTTAGAAGTTAAATAGTATTTCATTGTCATTTATAGTGTCACGGAAGAGAACACTGTTCTATTTTTCAAACAAAGAGACTTAAAAGAAAAAGAAAAAAAGCAAAAGAAATGAATGCGAAGTATTCGAACCGCAAACCTCGACATTCCAAGTGAGGTGCTTGACCATCAGACCAAGCACTATCTTTTCTTCAGCAATGTCATATGATTTATATGTATACCTTTTGCACAATGTTTATATGCATGTGCAATAACTAAAGTTTTCTGGCGAAGCTGTGTCGGATGACACCGCTTGGACTAGGGTGCATCTGCCCATGTGCCCTGTGAGTCAAGCAGCTTGTACTAGGATAGACGAATCTATTGGACCTATAATATATGCTATCGGATTTTGTAATTTATGTTTAAAAGAAGACTATGACTAATCAGCTCAGAATTTGGCAATGGCTTTTGTCGAGTGGGAGAATTCCATGACTTATTGATTTGATAGGTGGTTATGATTTCTACATGTTTGGAACAAGGTTTATGTGTCATGCAGTATGTTACTAGTACTGGTTTTGGTAATGAGCAACTATTGTGGTCGGAAGATATTACAATGGGAATATGAGCGATGAGGTATAGTGTAAGGTTGCATCTTGGGGGTATACTTATAGTTTTATACAACTTTTTGATATTTTTATCGTCTATGTATATAAGAATCGGATGTTTTGGGAGTTTCAGAAGTTGAAATTTTGTTCTAAGGATTGTAAGCTAAGGTTGAAGGAAGAATCTTCTGTCAGGATTGTGTTAATGAGCTTATATAGTTTAGGGCAGTGCGAGATCACCCAGGTGAATGTGTACAATGATTTTTATAGTGTTTTGGCAGCATTGGAATGACTCCTGGTATGTTCAAGGAGAAACATATGTTTAAGTTGGGGAGAATGTAACAACCCAACCTGTTGTTTTGAGCTTTAGCATTTCATTCAGTAGTTAGAGACTTTGAGTAGCTTCATGTGATGCATTATGACTTGCGTTTATGGCTTGTTTTGATTTTGAGTGGTTTGGAGCTGATTTTGAAGAGTAATTCTCAATTCAGAAGCTTTAAGTTGGAAGAGTTGGCCAAGGTTTAACTTTTGAGTAAATGGCCTAGTTAACGAATTTGATAGTTTCAATAGGTTTGTAAGGTGATTTTGGACTTGGGCATGTGTTCTGATTTGAATATGGATGTGTTTATCGAAAGTTGAAAGTTTGAATAATTAGACAGTTCATAAGTTTGACCGGAAGATAATTTTGGTGTTATCTGGCACGACCAAATCGGAGAGCCGCAACGGGCACCCGGTACCTTAGTCAACTGAGTACCAGTGAAACCTATCTTTCTTATCATACCATCATGGATAAATGGGCGACATCATGAGATAACCAGAATAAAACATAAGTGAATACTAGACATAGGAAGACCCAACGTAATATATAAGCTTATACATGTGACATACGGTCCTATAAGAACGACGTTATCATTTCCACACTCAAAATGCTGGCCCCCAAGGGCATACTAGTATCCATATACATGACAACTGTTTACAAGCCTCTGAGAATACATAAATGTTACAAAGGTCAGAACAGGGCCCCTCCATACCACTCAATACATGTACAAATCATACTGACAATATAGGCAACTCCGGAGCATGTGGAGTGCATCAACACATTCCAATGAGCTGATAGCCTACTAGGACGACTGTCAAACTATCTATCGGGACCTACGGGCCTGAAACATAGCATTCTCAGGCAAAAGGGATGTCAGTACAAATAAAGTATCGAGTATGTACGACATAAAAGAAGTATATAAATGACATAAAAGAAACATGGAGTAAGGAACTCAACCTGTAACTCTAAATAGCTATGTGAATCATGACAGTTATAATGTCATACATATACGTGTAAATGGCTTATCATGCATAGGTACATGCGTACATAATATCATCAAGCCTCTGAGGGCATCCCATCATATTATCTCAGCCTTTGTGGGCAAAATTATCAACGTATACCAACTGATCAGGTGGTGGTGTATATGTAATGTCATAACCTTTCCCCATACCCTATATACATATACTACATGCGTACATAATGCCATATGATCATGGGTCAATAAACATGTATAAACGAATGCAATTCATAATGAAGTATGTCAATAAGATCTCTTAGAATATCATGACACCCATGAATAGACTATGGTAGTAGGACATATGGGGAATCAAGAATATAGGTAACCTTAGCACTATTAAGAATTGAATCATTTATGAAAGTTGCATACTTACTCGTTTCGTGGTATCATATGGATCATTCCAAAAAGAAAGAATATATGGCCATAACATACCTTAACTATGTTGAGTCCTTAATATCTTCCAAGAAATTCTTCAAACAACTCAACTCAATCAATCACAGCATAAGGAGTTTCAAAATTCGTGCTGAGTAATGGTTAAGTCTATAACTTAAACTAGTAGCTCGGTTATGTAAACTTGGGCAGCATCTCACCTGTAACAAGGGCCTCATCCAATACCATATACCAACAACAACAAAAACAACCAAAGAAATCCAGAAACATAGAAATATCAATAACAAGAACAACACCAAGTCACAACTACTTCACGACGAGCGGCAAGCTCCGATTGGAATGTGTATACCCCATATCACCCCTTATCAATTGATTACTTCAACTTAATAGTATCATTAACATGATAATGAAGTCACTCAACAATGATTCCAGCCTTATACAAAATACTTATAACAACGAAAATAATCCACAACTCCAACTATCCTCAATTAGCAACTATATTCACTAGTTCATTTCTAGTCCATCCATTTAACTTAATCAACATCAAGATAAGCTTAAGAACATGAAACAATACAATATAAATAATTCCTACAGTAGCTTCAAGTTAAAATACAAGTTATATTTAGCATACAACATCCCTCAATGGCAATACAATACCATAGAAGTTACTTAAGTAAATCCAAGTACTATCTTGTAGTTTATCATCCTAAAAACTTAACCAACATAAAATCAAGCTTAAGAAAAATTAGTAGGTTGTTATACTCACCTTATCCAATAGAAAAAACTTGAAAGTTCGTCCAAACACAGCCCACAACTGTCCTCAATGACAACACAATCTCAATGAGGTGTTGTTCTTCACTAGAACTAACTTTTGATGTTGAAATATGGTGTAATCATTGTGCAATAACTTCAAACCGTTATGGTATCTGTTTAGGAGGGTTAAGAGAAGTTTGGAGATGAATTTGACTCGAAAATGAGTAGAAAATAGGCGTTCAAATCGTTTTTAATGCGAAGTAGGTCGAGCACCATCTAAGTGGGTCCTATGGGAGCTGCTTGCGCAGTCTTGCGAAAACATGAATATATCTCTACTACGACATCATATCGATAAACGGTTTAATGAGTTAGAAACTAGACTCATAGATATTAAATATGGTAGGTATATCATTTAATAGTTCCAAGTATATTAGGAGAAAAGCTCAGCTACATTTGACCTAACTTTCAGCACATTATGAATGTAACTTGTGATGACCTTCGCCAACTTTTGTTCCATAACTTGCTTGACTTCAAAACGTAGCACACTACTATCATAAGACTAAAATAAATCATTGAATAACCTAATTATCATGTTAAGAACCCTAGTCTCAACCCAAAGTACATGTTATAACATTCCAAACTTGTCGACTTTCGACGAAACTTATTTTCTTCAATTGGTTTAACATATAAGCTTTCCAACCCTCTTGGTACTCGTTATTCATGATCTTAAATATTTGTAACCTCCAAGGTAATATGATTAATTTACTTTATGTGCTTCCGAATGTAATCTTATTTCTAAGCTTACATCAATTGATTTATGACATACTCTCACGTACAAAAACATAGGGTGTAACATTATCGGACTCTTGGAACATTCGTCCTCAAATGTTGATTGATACACTTCTCTGTCTCTTAAGCAATAGCTCTTACAAATACATTAATGTTTTCTATGCCATCTAGGAGCTTTTCGGTGAATAAATCCAAAGGCTAGGGCATTCCCCCTTTTAATCCTATTTCTCACACCACGACTTCTGGTCGAAATTCTTCCAATATTGTAACTGTTTCTACCTTCTTTCATGCAGCCTCTATGATTTTGACCTTGTATGTGCACCTATGCAACTCTTATCTCTTTTTTCATTAAGCTTTTAACTAATATCTACGCCTCACTTTGTCAACATATACATTACTATGACAAGTTATCCCATTGAGCATCTATAGGTGTACTAAAGTTCATCGCTCGATACTTCGTTGAACTTACGACTATTGATATATCTTATTTCATAGCCTTAATTATCTATGCTTACGGCTTTACTACAATTAGGTAGGTCATACTATACCATGAATCTTACTTTGATTTATTATTATCGAGGTTTGCTACCTAACTCCAGGTTACTCTCCCACCGCCTATCATATATATATAAATCTAAGCCATTTAATTCCTTATTACTATTCATCTAAAGAATGCCATCATTATCTTCTCTCATACTTTGGAAATTTTATCCATCTGTTGTTGATTCACCTTAATGTTAATCTATAATCCACCACTGATAACTTAAACCCTCTTACGTAATACGTTGTGACTAGGGCTCTCATTTCATAGGGGAAAATTTGATGTGATTTGCCTGATCCACCTAGGGACGATACTATACTTCAATAACTGTATTTCATAGCATCCCAATGTGATTAATCTTATAGGGGTATTTTAATCTCGTGCAATTATGAAATCTCTTCTCTATGAATCATCACTCAATCACTATTATCATTTATCACAATCACACCATTACTTTTGTAAGGCCCCGTAAAATCTTGTGCTCAAAACCTAGTAGCTCGTAGTGCCAAGGTCCGAATATGTGTTAGGAATGTGTAGAATTCTTCGCGGAGAGCAAGCTCACCGCGGTTCGGACCATTTTTACTAATTTTGCACTTAAAAATCAAAAGAATCGGTTTTCCAGAAAATTATCATTCTGCGATCCAGAATGCGGTCGCAGATCAGCTATACGTACCGCATTTCTGCCGCAGAGTAAAGCAGAAGGGTTGTCAAAATTGATGTTGAAAATGCGGTCTATTATGCGATCGCATAATCAATATGCGGACCGCATAATCATAGAATAAGTTCCTCAAAGATTTGTGGAGGTCAATTCTGCAGTGCAAAATGCGACCGCATAACAGGTATGCGAACCGCATTCCTGTCGCAGACCCAGGCAGACCTTCAGAGTTTTGGGCACATTTCTGCGGTCCAATCTGCGGACCGCATTTCGATTATGCGATCGCAGAATGCGATCGCAAATCTGCTCGGGCTTCTATTTTTCTAAATTTTAAAACCCGACCCCTTTTCAATAAAACACCTCAACCCCCTCATTTTAACAATCTTGCTAAACAAATTAAGAGAGAGGATGAGAGGGTCTTGAGAGAGAAAGTCATCTTCTCCAAAATTTGGTTCTTCAAAACCATCCGGGCCGGGAAATTTCAAGCTTATCTTCATACCCCCTTTCCTTACAGGTAAAATCCCTAACTTCTCCCATTGAATTTCTAGGTTAAACTAAGAAGGGGAGTCTCATGCATTGGTCCTTGAAATAATGGTTAAAATCATTCATGCATGTCTATTAAAAACCTAAAATCTAGAAAGAGGAATTGGGTAGGCGTAAAGGAGTGTTCAAAAAGGGGTTGATAACCTAAATAAGTTAAGTAGAAATTGTGAAGTTTAATTCTAAGTTATGTGTATTAATTTGTGCACTGTATTAAAGATGCTAGATTTTTGGTGAATTGGAAGTAGAAATTAAAAAAGGGATTCGGTTCCAGGTATGTATGGCTAACTTTAACCTTTGTAAAATCGCCTTGTTTGGTGTCCGAATACTTGGTATGTGATATCTCCATGAATTAGTTGTGAAGTTAAACTCTTGTGAGCCGAATTTGGTTACTTGTGTGAACTATTTGTGAATTCATGTAAATATTGTGCCGTATGCGTTGTTGCTTAAGACATCCGACATGATGTGCAAGTAAATGGCAATAAACCAAGTTGTGATTGTGAACGTGTTATGTGGTAAAGACTGTGGGATAAGTGATATAAAGGAATTGAAAATTTGTGAAATTGAAATGACTGTGATAACATCCTTTGTGGTTAGTCGTGGAAAACTATTGTTGTGATCTAAATGGTATAATTGGTTGTTGAAAAAGATGGAAATTGTATGGATAGTCACCTAAACCTTTTGTGAGTTGTGTTGCTATTGTTATTGGGATTTGTGGTTGTTGTTCTTAAAACTTATTGTGGTTATCCTTGTAAATTATTATTGTTGTGGTATTGTTTGTGACTTGTGATTTCTCGGTGGGATCGGGTTGCGCGCCGCAACATGAAGTAATAAGGTGTGGGTTGTGGTGATAAGGGTGGCCGAGGTAATATGGGTGGAAAGTGATCGATATCACTATTGAAATGAAATATGAGAACGTTGTGAAATTGAAAATGTGGAAATGATGATGGGGAAAGGAGAGTTTGTTAACTTGTTTGCCTTGATTGTCTTCCTTGTGTGTACTCAATTGTTGCTTCCTTCTATTGTTTATTACTTGTGTATGGCTTGAGGTTACTCAGGGTAAGGTTTGTTATAAATACCAGTACAATTCAAATGTACTGACGTCCCTTTTGTCGGGGGCGCTACATTCGTGTTATGATTGTAGGTGGATCTGCAGCAGGTACTCCAGCCCACCGATCATAGCTCCCCCTTCGTCTTCCATCAGCTTTTTGGTGAGCCCCACTCCTCTCGGGGCCCTGCGTGGCTCAGGCCACTTGTGTCCAAAATTTTATTTTGATTTTGTGTAAGAAGGTATAGCCGGAGCCTTGTTACCGGCAAATACTATATTATCCTGTTGTTCTTTTAGAGGCTCCATAGAGAGTAAATGTGGGTTGCGAACTTATGTAAATATGTATTTTGTATATTGGGCGATGGAAGTTGTAAACCTCACTAAGTGACTATGTGTGTTTTGTAAAAATGGTGTTTTAATTATAAGTGACTATTTCTTTTGATTAATGGATAATGAAAATACGGGGTATGCGTGGGATAGGAAAGGCACCCAGATCCACTTGACTGGGGATACCCGATCGAGCGCCGGTCATGTACCACGAATTTGGGGCGTGACAACTTTACTACCAGGGCAACATTCCATCTCTTCCAAATGCTCCTAGTTTTAAACTCCTTTAAGTTCATTCAGGCTATACTGAGCTTTCTATAACTTACGAAAACCATAAGTTCTCTTGTTTTGATGGGTTTGATCCCAAGGCCTTACCTATTTTTGTCACCTTCTCACTCATATTTTCTTATTCTTACTCCTACCTACCTAAAACCTTATCGCTCTACCATACTATATCTTGCAACCTACACATTTCTATTTATATTACTCGCAACTTTCCTTTTAACTAGGTAGCACTGTAGATTTCCTTCCATGCCCTCTTAGTTGTCTTTATATTTAAGCAACTACTTTTCCTAGTTGTTCTGCAACATGCTTCATGGATACCTGGCTTATCTTAGTACCCACGAATACTGTAATTCCCTATAACTCATATGATCTCAAATATCTGTTTTGACTTCCCATTCATTAGTCACGATAGGTGCCACTTTCTTACGGAGTGTATACAATATTGTAGTGAGACTCTTGTTACAAGATCATTTCTAATTCAAGTTATTGTGCTTATTGAAGCCTTTTTCCTTATTTCCTCAGCTAGTCTTTTGTTGTAATATTTAGGGGAGACCCTCTGAATCCTGTAAAGATGCGATCTTATTACATCATACACCTCAAGGAAATTTTCGATGTTCTTACTCGCCTATAATTATCATTAGTTATTTAGCTCTGCGCCCTTGTGCTCGTAGGGTTATTTTTGTACTGAAACTTTGAATGACTCCCTATTGAAACTCTTTTTATTTTTGTAACACTTATACGGTACCTTTAACTACCCCAAGTCCTATCTGAATTTCTCATGGATTACGATCTCGTATCTGTGAGACTAAATTCGCTAAGCTGGTGTTCACTACGTTTATTTTGCATGATATGTTGATTTATCTGTATCCTCATATCTTTCCATAACTAGACTCTTCTTGAATCAACTACTAACCACTCGTTGGTCCATTCTCATAACTACATTATGCATAATCTCACTTGGGTTATGTCATTTGTTTTCACTTAGCTTTCACATTGGCTCCTTATGTATCAAGTGTCCATTCAAACTTATTTATCATTTCTACACTAAAAATATTAGCCGGCAAGGCCATACTAGTATCAATATATATTACATATTTCTACAAGCCTCTAGGAGTACATAAATGTCACAAAGGTCGGGAAATAGCCCCTCCATACCAGTCAATACATGTCCAAATCATATTGACCAAATAGGAAAATCCGGAGCAAGTGGAGTGAATCAACACCTTTTCCTAAGTTGATAGCCTACTAGAACGACTATCAACCTATCTATCGGGACTTGCGGGCATATAACGCAGTGTCCCCATGCAAAAGGGATGTCCATACAAGTAAAGTAACGAGTATGTAAGACATGAAAGCAGTATATAAAAGACATGAAAGAAACATGGAGTAAGGAACTCAACATGTAAGTGAATAGATCTGTTAATCATGACATTTATAATGTCATGCATGTGCATATAAGTGTCATATCATGCATAGGTATATGCGTACATAACATCATCAAGCCTCTGAATGCATCCTATCATATCATCTCGGCCTTTGTGGGAGAAATCATCGATATTTACCAGCTGATCAGGTGGTGGTGCCTATATAATACCATAACCTTTCCCCATACCCCATCTACATATACTATACGTGTATATAAATCAATCTATTCATGGATCAATATACATGTATAAATGAATGCAATGTATAATGAAGTAAGTCAATAAAATCTCTTGAAATATCATGAGACCCATGATTAGACAATATGGCAATAGGACATATGGGAAATTAAGAACACAGGCAACCTTAGTACTTCTAAGAATAGATTCATTTATAAAATTGTGTCCTTGCTCGTTTCGTGGTATCATGTGGATCACGCTAAAAGGAAAAAGAGATAGCCTTAATGTACCTTAACTCTATTGAGTCCTTAATACATTCCAAGAAATTATTCAAACAACTCAACTCAATCTACCATAACATAAGTAGATTCAAAATAAGTGCTGAGTAAAGGCTAAGTCTGCAACTTAAACTAGTATCTAGTTTATGTAAATTTGGGAAGCATCTCCCTTGTAACAAGGCACCATATAGCAACAATAAGTCACAACTACTTCACAACGAGCAGCAAGCTCCGATTGGAATGATTATACCGCATATCACCCCTTAGATTTCTTAATTCAACTTAGAAATATAACTAACATGATAATGAAGTCATTCATCAATGATTCCATTCTTATACCATGTATTTATTACAACGAAAACAATCCTCGACTCCAACTATCCTCAATTAGCAATTTTATTCACTAGTTCATGTCAAGTTCATCCATTTAACTTAATAAACATCAAGATAACCTTAAGAACATCCAAGAACACAATATAAATACTTCATACAGTAGCTTCAAGTTAAAATACAAGTTATATTTGGCATACAACAGCCCTCAATGGCAATACAACACCATAGAAATGACTTAAGCTAATCCAAGTATTATCTTGTAGTTTATCATCTTAACAACTTAACCAACATACAGGAAAGCTTAAGAACAATTAGTAGGCTGTTATACTCACCATAGCCAGTAGCAAAAACTTGAAATTTCAGCCAAAAAGATCCCACAACTATCCTCAATGACAACACAACCTCAAAGAGGTGTTGTTCTTCACTAGAACTAACTTTTGATGCTGAAATATGGTGTAATCACTTTGGAATCACTTCAAAACCTTATTGGTATCTATTTAGAAGGGTTAGGAGAAGATTGGAGATGAATTTTACTCGAAAATAGGCGTCCAGATCATTTTTAAGGTGAAGTAGGTCGTGCACCGCCTTAGTGGGTCCCATGGAAGTTGTTTGGGCCGTCTCACAAAAACGTGAATATATCTCTACTCCAATATCGTATCGACAAAAGATTTAATTTGTTGGAAACTAGACTCATATATGTTCAATTTGGAAGGTGTATCATCCAATATTTCCAATCATATTGGGAGAAAGTCTCAGCTACATTTGACCTAATTTTCAGCACATTATGAATGTAACTTGTGATGACCTTTGCCAACTTTTGTTGCACATTTTGCTTGAATTCAAAATGTTGCACACGACTATCATGAAACTACAATAAATCATATAATAACCTCCTTATAATGTTAATAACCCTAGTCTCACCCCAAAGTACATGTTATAGCATTCCAAACTTGTCGACTTTCGACGAAACTTATTTTCTTCAATTGGTTCAGCTTCTAAGTTTTCAAACCCTCTTGGTAATCTTTATTGATGATCTTAAATATTTGTGACCTCCAATGTTGCATGATTAACTAACTTTATATGCTTCCAAATATAATCTTATATCTGAGTTTACGTCAATTAACTTACGACGTACTCTCGCATATAAAAACATGGGATGTAACATTATCAGACTCTTATTCTGGTTTTGAGACCTTGGATAGATTCATTTAGTTGATTAGGACTTGTTTTCTAAGTTTGGTTATATTCTAGAGTGTTTACGTGTGATTTTAACAAATTCGACAAAGTTTGAAGGTTTTAATGTTAAGAAAACGATTTTGATCTTCGTCTCTTGGTATTGATGTTATTTGTAGTAATTTGAGTGTTTGAATAGTTTTGGATAGAACTAGTTGGTATGATTGGAGGGGGTCTCGTGGATCTTAGGTGTGATTCGGAGGTGTCAGACCTTTTTTTTGCATTGATTTTCATAGCTGATCTTATGATGTTTCCAATGTCCTTCGTGCTCGCCATCACTTGGTTGCATTTACATTAGAGTGATTTTGGCCGTTAGATTTGTGTTCTACATATTCGTGAGATGGCAGTCGCGTTTGCTTAAGTTTGAGGTCATAGGCTACGTGTTCACGAGAGTGTGGGTGCATTCATGAACACTTTCGCAAAGAGGGAGTGGCCGCTTGGGGGGTGCAAGCCTTTGCATTCGCAATGTATTTCTCCCATTCACTAAAGTTTGGTCAGTTGGTCAATACATTTGTGATAAGGTAATTCTAGGCGAGGCTTATTTGTGATTCGTGATAGCTATGTCTTTGCCACAATCGCGATAAGTATTGCTGGGTAGAGTATTTATGTTGCCATTTCCCTAATTTTACCCATTCTTTTATATTTTTGGTCTTAGACTTCGAGAGAAGGATAACTCGAAGAGAAATTTCACAACCACATTGGAGGTAAGAAATTTTCACTTGGATTTGGCTTTATATTTGATTCCCCAAGGATTTATACAGTAAAATTAGAAACGTTGAAAGAAAATTTGGGATTTTTGTCATCACTTTAAGAGGATGTATTTTTGGGATTTGAACACTTATTTGGACTCGGTTTTGAAAATAAATTATATATCTTGATAGGCAGGTTATGAATCATCGCACTTTGGTATTGGTTTTCGATTTTGGGCACGGTGGCCAAGTCAACTTTGTTGAATTTTGGCAATTTCTTCAAAGATCAAAGTTTTTTTTATTAGGACCGCTTTCTATGGTACCGCAGAATTCCTTGGATGATGTTTGACTTGGATTTACATGATTAGAGGGGTAGAGTGAGGTTTTTGATGCAACTTGAGGTTGAATACTAGCCCCGTTGAGGTAAGCATATTTCCTAGGCTTGGATTAAGTGTAAGGCCCCGTAAATAATTTTTGGTCTCAAAACTTAGTAACTCGTGGTGTCGACTCCGAATATGTGTTAGGAATATGTGTTAGGAATGTGTTAGGAATATGTGTTAGGAATGTTCGGACCCTTGGTAGTGATCTAAGCCTTTAAAAATTAAAAGAATCAATTTTCTAGAAATTGTCAAAAATACGGTCCAGAATGCGGTCGCAGATCAGCTATGCGGACCGCATTCCTGCCGCAGAGTGAAGCAGAAGAATTGTCAAAGTTGATGTTAAAAATGCGATCCATTATGCGACCGCATAATCGATATGCGGACCGCATTC
>MU773686.1:112543-129222 GCA_026770625.1 Nicotiana glauca
CAAATTGTCACGTATTTTCACGTTCATAATGATTACAATAATTGCTCAGAAATTACAATGATATTAAAGAAAAAGAAACAAAAGGACAAGTTAGTTTCGAATAAAGGTATTAAAAAAAATCAATAAAGAAAACAATAAAGTCACATGTAACATGAAGTGGAAAAACCTAAAGAATCCCCAGCGGAGTCGCCATGCTGTCGACGCTTCCTTTTTCTCGCAAAATTATTATCAAATTATTTCCAGTATTTTTAAATAAATACTTATACATTATTAATTAGTTCAGTGCTTTTAATTTGTTTTAAAAATCATTTTAGCTATTTTATTCAAAATAAAAAGGGGAAAACAGGCTATTTAACATTGAGCCTCATTTCATTGCAACTATAGCCATTCGGATTTCAACTTTAGTCCCCAATTTACCCACTCCTAACCCCAATTGGACCAACCCATATTTTAATTAACCGACCCGGTCCAGCCTTGATTTATTCTGAGTCGTGGATCAAGTGAGATCAACCGCCCAGGTTTTATTTCCAAAATAAAATCTAACAAACTTCCCCCAAAACCCTCATTTCAGAGACGGTCTCTCTCTCTCTCTCTATAGTGACTCTTGCTCTCCCTTCTCTCTAAAACCTTCTGGTTCTCTCCTTCATCTCCTATGAATCCACCGCCTCTCCGGCCACCTCTAGCCTAACTTCTCTCGACCACTAGCCGCCGTGAAACCTTGTCTTGTTGATTCCCTCCATTTTCGAGACTCCAGAAGCCTCCACCATACAAGATGGTCACCGGAAGCTCTGCTTGGTTTGTCTCCAACCTTTCTCCGATGGTTTACAGTTCGATGGTGCTGCGAGCATCATTATTAACGAATTTCACAGCCAGGTTCCTTACCTCTAGCTGGTTTATTAAAAAACCCTAATTTTCTTAAAACCTTGTCTTTTAAAAGATTTTTTAACTTATTCTTTTGTGTTTTACACTACTCTACTAGATCTTTTCGATTGTTCAAGTTTTTAACGTTTTGTTTTTCTTTTAAAATTAGGGTTTCCTGAACCCATTCGAAGTCACTATATCTTCTGATTTTTTTTAGTATTATGTGTTTATGTTTGTGTTATGTGCTTGTTGGTGTGATCTTCTGGTAACTCTCCGAGTTCCATGCTTTAATTTTGCTATTAGGGTTCCATCCTTCTATTGATTCTGTGTTTTCTCGCTTAGGTTTCTCTGATTTTCATGCCTATTGTGTTTTATAGGTCTAATTGTTCATTGTTTACAAAATATTCTACTAATTTTGTGCATCTCTTCGAATCCCTAAATTTGTATATGTTTTCCTTAGATGTTTTACACTGATTTTTGAATCACTTCCTTATTTGTGAAATGCTCTCCTTACTTAGTATTGATTCCCTGTGATTTTCAATTTCATCCGTGATTCTTTGAACTAATTTGTGTGCACAATATATTGTTCTTATACTTTCCTTACTTGAAATATTCTGAATACTTTTACTACTCCTATTATGGAAATACCAGTCTTGCAAACAATAATTTTCCTTATTTGATTCAATTTGTACCCGTTTGAACTAGGACTTCTTAATTGCAAGGAGTCCGAGGATTTAATTGATTCTAATTGGTATTATTTCCATAACTGTGATCAGTCTATACATGCTACCTTATTTTTCACTTTTTTCAAAATATAAGTATCCCCATTCTCTTTTGCATTACACACGGATACATTTTACATCACACACACGAACAAGAAAGTTCATTGCTCTAAACTCTCTCTTACACACATAAGCATACTTAGTGTTCTCTCTTGTTTTCCACACATCCTCTCCCACTTTCTTGTTGACTACTGATTACTCAGTCGGCTGGAAGCCAAGACTGATTGATCTTTGGGGGTTGCTCCATTGTTCTACTGCTCTATCTCATCCTTGACTGGTATGCCCTATATTTGATTTGAAGCCTCCAAAACAATATGCTTTTATACATGCTGTACTATATTTTGTTTCTTCTATGCTTTTACTTATGGTTCTGCTATTCTTATTACAACTAGCATGCCCATGTGTGACTATCCACCTATTAATCCAGCATGCCTACTGGTTTGCTTAATGCATGTTCTCTCATACTCCCTAGCCCCAGTACATTCTCAGCATGTGATCATGAGCCCTTTTGGTTGAAACCAGTTGACTGTCTAAGTTTTGAAATGCTTTCCTTTGGTATCCAGGTGCAACTGTGTTGTTATATGTGAACTATTTACCCCACTTCCTTTTTCCCTGTTTGTGTTTACTGCCCGAAACTATATGATGTATTTTGTTTTTGAGTTGGTCAAAACTGTCCCATTGTTTTTTCTTTCAAAACTGTCTCTACATGGATCATTTTTACGACTGTCTTTCAACTCAATTTCTTTAAAGAAAATTCTATCACGCTCTCACTACTCCTAGTGTTTAGGTTCTACCCCCTTCGTGTAAGCATTGCCTTGGGCACCTTTAACTTTGATGCACAAGGTTAGTAATTCCACATTGCACTTGTTCAACATTTTGGTAATGTTTGGGTGCTGGGATTGTCCAAGGAACCCCATTGCGCCTTTAGGGAGCTTTGCTGCACCCAAACCATGGTCAAGGATGTGAAACTCGAAAGAAGAGAGGTTGGAAGATCGGGCCTGGTTGAATGCTCCCTATAGAGCAGCCTCTTATTTTATTTTTCATTATGTGATCCAGCTATTATGGTTTGTAATAATTTGTAAACAACTGATTGGGGTTATAGTGAAATTGGAAGGGATTATGCATGCTTAGGTTAATTAATGGGTAGAGAACATGTCTATAGGGCTTTACTTACCAATTTGTGCAATAGAAGCCATGCGTAAGACATGCATCTTACACCTAGATATACTGTTTTAGGCTCTTTACTTTCAGATTGTTATACTCACTTTGTAGTCAGTTAGTAATTAACGAAAAACTATTATGAAACTACTACTGCATTTAGAGACCATGCTTTAGGAGCTTTATGTACATTAGACATCATGTTATTTAGGGTTGCAATTGCTGAACGCCTTACCGACTGTTTAATTTAACAACACAAGTTTGTTTGACTGCCTCTTCTCTTTAAAAGTGGAATCAATATGCATGTTCACCACTTTTTTTTAGACAAGAAGGCAATACATACATCTCCTAGGCAAGCTTTAGGCCCAATAATAAAAAATTATTGATCTTGTTTACTAGTTTCAAACTGCTCAACCTTTTAACTTTCCCAACTCTTTTTTCATCCGTCTCTTCGAAGTCCACTCTTTTACTAAAAATCCCTTCATCTGGAAACCTGTTTTGTATTTATAGGATCTCACTAATTTCCTGATTCGTGCTCTATTAAGCTTTTAAATTACTGGTACCTTTCTGCCCAGGATCACGTTATTTTTATACTTGTCTAATTAAACTAATGCATTTTTTTCTCTACCTTTTTTTCAAACGATGTTTTAACAGTTCCCTTACCTTTACTTACTCAACTGTTTTCTTAGTTGTGTTTCTACATGTCAAACGCTCTTCGGATCACTTGGTTTTGATTAAACCTTCTACTAAAACTGATCTATAAACTTGCGTTCTTTTAAGACCTTAATTTTCTTTGAGACGTGCTAATTACATGTTTACTTGTGAGGGATCTGTGAGCCTCTTATTTGCCTTTGTATGGTTCCTTTATGTGTAGTCCTACTTGTTATGCATGTCGCTTAACATTTTGTCCTTTAAACCAAAGGGTCCAGCCTAGACCTTACCCTGTAGGGATAGTGGTCCTAAATACCCTCTAGGAATTATACAATGGGATGGGTAATAGCACGTAATAAGCATTCGTGACCAATCCACACGTTTAAACAACCTTTACGAGGTGGGAAGGGTAGACATGGAGATGATGATCACGTGATTACACTATGCGTACGATTGGTTACCGGTGTTGTATGGATGATCCATGTGATTTATAAACCTAGGACTCCTTTCCTTATGTTACTTTGTTTAATATCAATACATTATGTCTTTTCAAATTACCCAAAACACCCCTTTAATTTTTCACTGCACTATTCCTTTTACTTCTAACTCTTTCTTCTTTGTTTTATTCAATATCTTGACTTATTCTTTCACTTAGACTCTCCCTCAAACAAATTATAGATTCCAACATGATTGTTTGCAACCCTTATGTGTAAATTTATTTGTATACTTGTTTACATTAAAGTCACAACATAGCATGGCCGGGAAGCACACTAGTGGATCTTGAGGGGTGCCTAACACCTTCCCCTCGAGATAATTTCTAGCCCTTACCCGAACTATGGTTTTCAAATTCAAAACCCTTAGTGTCCTAATACACTTAATCATTAGGTGGCGAATCTTCAAATTCAAAAACCCAATTCCCAAACAGGAATAGAGTTGTCTTCCTAAATATCGTAACCTCGATTTTGCGAGAAAAAGGGGGCGTCGACAGCATGGCGACTCCGCTGGGGATTCTTTAGGCTTTTTCCACTTCATGTTATATGTGACTTTACTGTTTTCTCTACTTCTTTTTTTTAATGCCTTTATTTGAAACTAACTTGTCTTTTTGCTTCTTTTTCTTTAATGCTTTCATTTACATATTTCCTTCAATACGTTGTAATTTCTGAGCAATTATTGTAATTATTATGAACGTGAAAATACGTGACAATTTGTTTCATTTTTGTAATTGCATCTTCAACATCATATTCCACTCGTGCAAAAAAAATACCATAGAAATGCTTATAATGAGTTGTTTCGCTCTTCCGATATTATTACCCCCTAAATTTGGCAAAGGCATATTTGCGGTAAAACCAGTCGATCAGCGGTGCAGTCGACGGTTTCGTGCCTTTTCCTCTTGAATTGTCCGCTCAAGGGTACCGATCTAATACCCCATAGAAACCTTATTCTATTTAATGGTGCATGCATCACTGTGAAACCTAGTCGAGTCAGTTATGTTGTCCACATAATGACTCTTTAAGATAGCCTTGTCCAAAATCCACTGGTTTCCTTGGAACCCAAACGGACACCACCATATTCTGTGCATTTATTTGGAGAACTAAATACCACAATGCTAATTACTGGTTCAAATAGTAGAATCCAGCGGGGGTAAGGGTCTAACCCTTTTGTTTTGCATAAAATGGAGAACAAGGTGCCCGACTTCGGTATGGTCAATATACCATCACTCTTGCTGACCTGGTGGAGGAATCTCCCATCAAGTGACCAAATCAATGAATGGAAATAGAGGGTCACCAAGGCTAGCGAAAAGCTAGAGTATCTGGAATACAGTCTACTGGAATTAGAAGGAAAAGTGAGAAAGAGAGTCACTGACTGCCAGAATGCCGAGGGAAACGAAGGAGAGAACCTGGCAAAAGCATTTCTACTGGAGAATCTACACGAACAAGAGGATTTGATCAACGAGAACATTCAACCTGGGGAAGGTCCTTCTTGGACCAAGTAGTTAGGAGTCTTTTCTTTTGCTTTAAATGTAATAAGGCCAATGGCCATTAGTAACATTTTTTACTTTCTGCAATTTTAGTGTCGTTTTGGGATTCGTCTTATTTTTATCAATAAAAGGAGGCATTTAGCATTATAAGTTCTACAAATCAACTTTTCTCTAGGCTTACCTCTTGAACAACGAGGCACCCAATTTAGGACACATTTTATATTCTTACACTATGTGTTTAAATATTGCAACATTTTTCTTAGAATCCGTACTAACTTATTACCTTTTTGTTTTTACTTTTTGTTTTATTCCCCTCCCCAAAAGGTTAGTTCGGGCACTCTGGCATGATCATCTTAAGCAAAAGGGCACATCTCAATAACTGGACTATCAGAACTACCAGTGACCGGAAAGCTTCGGGGTAGCAAGGCTGAACAAAGCACCATGCATCACCTTTTAATTTTTACTAGTTTATTTTCTTTCCGCATTTTAATTCCAAAATAGGATCTACAATGTTCGAATCATTCAAAGCATTTCAGTTTCTTATAAATCTCACTCTTATTACTTTTCTTCGTTTACTTTATTTACACAGCATTACTATTACTCATCTTGATGAACCGACGAATGTGACATGTGACGAGATAATGCAACAAACGGATATCGACTCAGAAGAGGATGAGGTAACAGAAGAAGTCATTAAAGAAGTTGAGGACTTTGAGAATAGACCTAAGTCTAATCTAGACGAAACCGAGGTCATCAATCTGGGGGACGCAGAGAATGTCAAGGAAACGCGCATCAGTGTTCACCTATCGCCGTCAGAAAAGAAAGAGTACACGGAATTCTTAAAAGAATATGAGGACATATTTGCCTGGTCATATGATGATATGACCAGTCTCGGTACATCTATTGTAGCTCACAAACTTCCAACAGATCCGACATGTCCGCCGGTAAAGCAGAAGCTCAGAAATTTCAAGCCAGACATGAGTTTGAAAATCAAGGAAGAAGTTACCAAACAAGTCAAAGCCAAGGTCCTTAGGGTAGTGGAATACCCTACATGGTTAGCCAACATTGTGCCAGTACCAAAGAAGGACGGGAAGGTCAAAATCTATGTCGACTACCGGGACCTCAACCGGGCTAGTCTGAAAGACGACTTCCAACTGCCAAAAATACACATCCTGATTGACAACTGCGCCAAGCACGAGCTGCAGTCATTCATCGATTGTTTTGCCGGGTACCATCAGATATGGATGGTCGAAGAAAACGCGAAGAAAATGGCTTTCATTATGCCGTGGGGGATGTATTTTTACAAGATGATGCCGTTTGGATTAAAGAATGCTGGGGCCACCTATATGAGGGCCATGACTACTATTTTCCATGACATGATACACAAAGAGATCGAGGTGTATGTAGATGATGTCATCATCAAATCCAAGAAAACCACTAACCACATGGAAGACTTGAAGAAGTTCTTTAACAGATTGAGAAGGTATAACCCGAAACTAAATCCCGCCAAGTGTGCATTCGGGATTCCAGCTGGAAAACTACTTGGGTTCATTATAAGTAGACAGGGAATAGAACTCGATCCATCAAAGGTCAAAGCCATTCAAGAATTACCACCTCCAAAGAACAAGAAACAGGTTATGAGTTTCTTGGGGAGACTCAACTACATCAGCCGGTTCATAGCATGTCCACTGTCATTTGTGAACCAATCTTTAAGATGTTGAAGAAGTACACCACCACTAAATGGATTGATGATTGTCAAAAAGCCTTCGACAGAATCAAATAATACCTATCAACTCTTCCAGTCCTGGTTACGCCCGAGCCGGGTAGACCTCTATTGCTCTACCTTGCAGTACTGAATGGGGAATTTGGTTGTGTTTTGGGACAACATGATGAAACGGAGAGAAAGGAGCAAGCCATCTACTATCTCAGGAAGAAGTTCACCCCGTACGAAGCTCGGTATTCCCTACTAGAACGCACTTGTTGTGCTCTCACTTGGGTCGCTCAGAAGTTGAGGCATTATTTCGGTGCATATACTACTTATCTCATATCGAGAATGGATACGCTAAAGTATATCTTCCAGAAGACCATGGCCATGGGTAAGTAGCCAAGTGACAAATCCTACTGAATGAATTCGACATTGTTTACATAACCTATAAGGCAATTAAAAGACAAGCACTGGCAGATCATCTTGCCGAAAATCTCGTGGACAGAGAATACGAGCCTCTAAAGACATATTTTCCTGACGAAGAGGTCTCTTTCATAGGAGAAGACATCGCAGAATCCTACGATGGCTGGAGAATGTTTTTCGACGGAGTAGCAAACTTCCAAAGAGTTGGCATAGGAGCAGTTCTAGTATTAGAAACAGGTCAACATTATCCGGTGTCTGCCAAACTCAGGTTCCCTTGCACAAACAACATGGCCGAGTACGAAGCCTGCATCTTAGTGCTCAAGCTGGCCATTGATATGAACGTCCAGGAGTTACTAGTGATCGGGGATTCTGACTTGCTCATACATCAGGTTCGAGAAGAGTGGGCAACCAAGAACTCCAAAATACTCCCATACTTGCATCATGTGCAAGAGTTAAGGAAGGGGTTTACAAAGATAGAATTTCGGCATGTCCCCAGAGTCCAGAATGAGTTCGTCGATGCATTGGCCCCTCTATCATCCATGATTCAGCATCCAAACAAGAACTTCATTGATCCCATCCCAGTAAAAATCCAGGATCAACCTGCCTAATATGCTCACGTTGAGGAAGAAGCAGATGGAAAACTATGGTTTCATGACATTAAGAAGTATCTGTCAACAGGAGAATATCTAGAACTTGCAAACACTACTCAAAAGCGCACACTGCGGAGATTATCCAATCACTTCTTTCACAGCGGAGGAATCCTATACAGGAGGACTACTAATTTAGGACTACTAACATGTGTCGAAGCAAAGGAAGCATCCAGATTGATGGAAGAAGTTCATGCAGGGACATGTGGTCTGCATATGAATGGTTCCGTCTTAGCTAAGAAAATACTCCAAGCTAGTTATTTCTGGATGACTATGGAGACAGACTGCATCCAGTATGTTTGGAAATGTCATTGCTGCCAGATTCATGCAGACATGATAAAGGTGCCTCCTAACGAGCTCAATGCAACAATCTCACCATGGCGGTTCACCGCTTGCGGAATGGATGTCATCGTACCTATCGAGCCTGCCGCATCAAACGGGCACAAGTTCATTCTAGTGGCAATTGATTTCTTTACCAACTGGGTTGAAGCAGCATCGTATAAGGTAATGACCAAGAAGGTCATGGCAAACTTTGTCTGCGATCGTATCATTTGTCGATTCGGCGTCTCAGAGTCAATCATCACTGATAATGGTTCCAATCTCAACAGCGACCTGACGAAAGCAATGTGTGAAACCTTCAAGATCAAGCATACGAATTCTACAACCTATAGACCTCAGATGAATGGAGCTGTAGAAGAAGCCAACAAGAACATCAAAAAGATGCTAAGGAAAATGATAGAAAAACACAAGCAGTGGCATGAGAAGCTATCATTTGCTCTATTGGGATACCTTACCATCGTCCCCACATCAACTGGGGCAACTCCTTATATGTTGGTTTACGGTACCAAGGAAGTCATCCCAGCCGAAGTAGAGATTCCCTCCCTGAGAATTATGCAGGAAGCAGAACTTGAAGATGCAGAATGGGTAAAGAGTCGCTATAAGCAATTAGCCCTTATAGACGGGAAAAGACTGAATGCAGTTTGCCATGGTCAGCTTTATCAGAATAGAATGACCAGAGCCTTCAACAAGAGAGTCAGGCCAAGACACTTCGTGCCAGGGCAGTTAGTATTGAAGAATATTTTTCCACACCAAGACGAAGCCAAAGGAAAGTTCTCTCCTAACTGGAAAGGTCCGTACATGGTTCACGGGTTCTAACTGGAGGAGCCCTTATACGTGCATAAATGGACGGCGAAGTTTGACCAAAGCTGATCAATTCAAATGCAGTGAAATGATACTATGTGTAACCATTATGGTCCCTTTATGATGTAATTTGAACTACGCCTGACTTGATTCCCATTTAAGAGGGGATACATAGGCAGCCCTATGGGTTCGGTCACAATTCAATAAAATTTTCATTTCCCCAATCCNTATTGGGGAAATCAGTTTGTGTCTGCAAATGGGACCGACTTGGAATAGACATCCCAGCATCTTACAACTTACTATTGGGACGACCTTGGATCCACGTCGCTGGAGCTGTAGCATCAACCCTGCACCAGGCAGTGAAGTTCGAGTGGAATCACTAAGAGGTGATTATTCATGGCGAGGTAGGTCATTAGCATCAACCCTGGTACCGAGGCAGTCATTCCCGCCGAGGTAGAGATTCACTCCCTGAGGATTATACAGGAAGCGGAACTTGAAGATGTAGAATGGGTAAAGAGTTGCTATGAGCAGTTAGCCCTTATAGACGGAAAAAGAATGAACGCAGTTTTTCATGGTCAATTGTATCAGAACAGGATATCTAGAGCCTTCAACAAAAGAGTCAAGCCGAGGCAGTTTGCACCAGGATAGCTGGTGTTGAAGAAAATTTGCCCGCACCAAGATGAAGCCAAAGGAAAGTTCTCTCCTAACTGGAAAGGCCCGTACATGGCTCACTGGGTCCTAACAGGAGGAGCCCTCATACTTGCAGAAATGGATGGAGAGGTCTGGCCAAAGCCAATCAATTCAGGTGCAGTCAAGCATTATTATGTGTAATCATTATGATTTCTTTATAATGTAATTTGAATTACGCCTGACCTGATTCCCGTTTAAGAGGGGATACGTAGTCACAATTTAATAAAAATTTTATTCCCCCCCCCCGCTATTGGAAACTGGGGCAGAATTTTTAGGAGGACCCTCAAAATTCCAAAGTTGATCCTCAACCATCTACCAACACATAGCCGTCAGAGGCGTCAAACCAGTAAACTGGGGAAGAATTTTGAGGAGGACCCTCAAAATTCCTGAACAAAAGAGGTTGCAATGTCTTCAACTGCGTCGCAGTTGTCGGTTCATCTAAAAGAAAATCATTTTAAATTATGTATTTACATTATATTTTTTACTAAATCATGCATGGCTACTATCAAAATTGCTTTATTTAGCAACGCTACCCCAATGAAAACAAGAGCTAAGCAGGACAAGCGAAGTCTACGGGAAGACGAACTAACCTTCCCCCTTGACAAAACTCACGATCTTTCTTTGAATGCAGGCACCCCAAAACATAGAACCATCGGATTCGGTTACATATTTTGCAGGAATACGACTCTCAGAATCATCGCTCACTTGCAAGTGCTATCCACACATGACATCTCCAGCAATCGCAAGGACAACTAACTGTCAGCTATCACCTCTCAGCTAAGAGATTTTGTTACTCTTCGCCTTTATTCCTTGCATTGCATAAGGATACTTTTTTGCCTTCCGAGACTAAGCACTGTCTCCATCCTGCATTTCCTTGCATTGCATAAGGCTATCTTTCTGCCTTCCGAGACTAAGCACTGCCTCCATCCTGCATTTCCTTGTATTGCATAAGGCTACCTTTCTGCCTTCCGAGACTAAGCACTGTCTCCATCCTACATAAGGCTACCTTTCTTCCTTCCGAGACTAAGCAGTGTCTCCATCCTGCATTTCCTTGCATTGCATAAGGCTACCTTTCTGCCTTCCGAGACTAAGCACTGTCTCCATCCTGCATTTCCTTGCATTGCATAAGGCTACCTTTCTGCCTTCTGAGACTAAGCATTGTCTCCATCCTGCATGGCTGAAATATCGCCACCTCTCATTTACACCGGCTGAAATACAGCCAGCTTTATTTAAAACTTGCATGGCTGAAACATCGTCAATTTTGTTTAAATCCCTCGTATTGGCTGAAGAATGGCCAGCTTTATTAAATTCCTATCGGCTGAAATACCGCCATTTATATTTATCCTTCTCTGTCGGCTGAAATATTGCCAACTTTATATAATTCTCGAAATCGACTGCAAGATCGCCAGTTCATATTTAAACCCCCATCATCATCTATACATATGCTTTCTTTCGGCTGAAATATCGCCATTTACATTTTCTACATTGGCTGAAACATCGCCAGCTTTATTTAAATTTCTGAAGACTGAAATATCACCATTTAGATTTATCCTTCTGTCAGCCGAAATATTGCCATTTACATTTTTCTATATTGGCTGAAACATCGCCAGCTGTATTTAAATTTCTGTCGGCTGAAATATCGCCATTTAGATTTATCCTTCACATCGGCTAAAATACCGCCAAATCTTGCAGTTCATCGGCTGAAATATCGCCAAATCCTGCATCTCATGGGCTAAAATACTGCCAAACTGTCCAAGGGCGTCAT
The DNA here is from genome assembly GCA_026770625.1 of Nicotiana glauca. NCBI lineage: Eukaryota > Viridiplantae > Streptophyta > Magnoliopsida > Solanales > Solanaceae > Nicotiana > Nicotiana glauca. The sequence goes on from MU773686.1 coordinate 124,344, forward strand.
TGTTCGGAGGCATCATTTCCATAGCCCGAGAACACCATGCCATGGCCTGAGGACCCTGCTTTTATCTTTTGCACATCATCATTCGAAGGCATTATGGTTCGGAGGCATCATTTTCATAGCCCGAGAACATCATTTCATAGACTGCGAATCCTTTATTAACGCTTCATGGCCCGGGACGTCGTGGTCCAAGGACGTCATCCTATCCGTCCGAAGACAGCATTCATGGTCCAATGGGAACATGCATCACGTTTAAATTTATGCACGATATATGCTCGTATTGCTTACTTGCAGGTACACCGGCTAGCAACGGCCATCACAGCAGGAGCGATCCCACTCCGATTCTCATAGCCCATTAGTCCCTGACCACCCTTTCCAACCTAAAGGTTGTGTTCGTCTCTTCAAAACCTCCATCGGCATACTCCGTCGATGTAACCCGAACTACATATGACCTGATTCCTGTAAAACCAGGGATATGTAGGTAGTTCAAAAACCAAAGCTCGGTCGAAACCTTTGCAGGCCGTTTCTCTCGGTCAAAATTGGTCATCATATCTTTACCCGACAACTCTTTCATCCTTCCCGGGTAAAGAGAGGTAGTTGTTGATACCCAATTTTTTTCTATGTATTTTATATATACTCAAAATATTCTCAAAATAGTATCTACATGCGTATATAGGCATTCCCAAGAGTTTTCGTATTTTTCCTTATTTTTAAAGATTTTAAAATCAATTTGTTTGCCTATTTTAATACTACAAAATTCAATAATTATTCCCAAAATTATTATTTTTGGTGAATAACTTATTTTATTCTCATATTTATATCAAAATATAATTAAGTTGATTTTTTGCATATTTTTTACATATTTATTTGGTATTTAAAAGCTAAATTGCGTGTAATTGCAATTATAGCCTATTTTACAATTAATAGCATTTCATAATTATCAAATTATTTACAGTACTTTTAAATTAATAATTATACATTATTAATTAGTTCCGTGCTTTTAATTTATTTTAAAAATCATTTTAACTATTTTATACAAAATAAAAAGGGGAAAACTGGCTATTTAACATTTAGCCTCATTTCATTACAATTATAGCCCACTCGAATTTCAATTTGCACCCTCAATTTACCCAGTCCTAACCCCAATTGGACCTGTGAGCACGTGATTTTTGCCCTAAGCAAATTATTCCAAAATATATGCAAAAATAATTTTTTGAATTTTTGTGGCAATTTGTTGATAATTGTTTGCTTAATAATAAATCATAAACAGGTAGAAATACCAGGATTTTTCTAATTTTTGGAAAAAACAAAACAAAGAAAATCAAAGTACACATTTATTTGTTTTTTAGAAAATACTAAAAATAGAGATTAATTACTCTTAAATTTTAGTAAAAATCAGAAAATTAAAAGAAAATACAAGGAAAAAATGGAAAATAAATACAAAAAGTAAAATACAAAAAAAATACAGAAAAGAAATGAATATAAAAAATATGAAAATACAAAAATACAATGTATAATGAAAATAATACAATACAAATTGGGCCAAACACAAAATTCAGTAGCCCAAGGGATTAAATACACTGATCAGGCCCAAAAGAGAATAAATCCGGTCTGCCTATAAATCAAAACGACACCGTCCAGGGGAAATCAAATCTAGACCGTTGGAAATTTGATCAAACGGTCCAAGAGTAACGGTTGCTTAATAATCAAAACGACGTCGCATAATCGAATTAATCTGAACCGTTAATAACATCAATCCAAGGGTCAAGATTAAATGACTACTTAAGGGAAACGATGTCGTTTATAGGCCAATTGAATCTGAGCCGTTGGTTCATTTGATCCAACGGTCTCAGACCAACCAAGGTTTTTAAATACATAAAAGTTATACATATCAGTTCATTCATACACCCTCGTCTCTAACCCTGAAACCCTAGCCGCTCTGATATGCTCTCCACCATCGCCGGAAACCTACCGGCGGTGGTTCACCACCACCACTGTTCAGGCCGCCATGAACACCCCTTGGCCTACTTCTTCTCCTCTTTCACCCTACCCCATCGACTTCCCCAGAAAACCTATAGAAATCCTCAAATAACCCAAAAGGTGTCGCCGGAACCCTACTCCGGCGACCACCACTTATGAACCAAGGTCCACCGTGAACACCCCATGACCACCTTCGCCTCCTCTTTAACCCCACCTAGGTGGTTTCCCTCGAATAAGCCTGAAAGCCCTCGAATATTGAAAAATGTGTCGCCGGAACCCTACTCCGGCGAACACCCCTAGTCCAAAAACCACTCTGTTTAATCCCATAACCCCAGTTTCATTATTCCCAAGAGTCTTTTTCACAAAAGAGACTCGATGAGTCCGCCTGAAGATTAAGAATCCAAGAAAAAGACTCCTGAACTTCCGATGTTCTGGATAATCAAGAAAAGTAAAGAAAAATGAAGAAAAAAAAACAGAAGAAAGAAAGAAGAAGAAAAAAAAGAAACAAGAATCGAAAGCTAAGTGTTCTAATTTTAGTCCTGGTTTTTCTATTACATGTCTCTTTGCTTTCCTGATTTTCCTTGATTTTTCTATCACATGCCTCGTTGCCTTCCTGATTCTTTTTCTTAGTTATGAATAGCATGCCTGTAACCTCGTGGTTTTCTGATCTTTACTACTTGTGAATCACATGGCCATAGTCTTTCTTCTCTGATAAAGTTTCTTAGTCAAAAATCGCATGTTTGTTGTTCATAGCCACACTTAGATTCCTAGGTTTTATTGGATTAAAATCGAGATTAGTAATTAAGTATTCTGTTGATTAGATTCTACCTCTGATTAATTTGTTCCCTTGAATCTCGTTAATGGAGTACTTAGATCTAATTTGACTATATCTGTAAAACTGTCTATTGTTGGCTATTTTTGTAAGTCGATTTTGACTTTGACTTTTAATTTCTGATTGACAAAGGGGTTAAAAGAGTAAATAAAAGGAAAAGGCAGGGCTAAATGGGGGAAGTTTAATTGGTATACTGTAAATAACCTAAGGGGTTAAGGGTATAAGTGGCAATGCTGCCCGGTTCGTGGGTAAATAGCTAAAGAATAAGGGGTATTCTGGGCACAATAAAAGGGTAGATAAGTAGAAATTGAAAGCAAGTGAGAGTAACATGGACAATTAAGGGTATTAGAATAGTGTAGATACCACTAGAACCTTCTAGCATGGGTTCTAGTGCATTTACGACTAAACTAGGTGTATTAATCTGAAAATAACTCATAAGATAAGGGGTGGGAAATCAGAATATTAATTTCAAAATTCCCTCTCATTTTCTTCTATAAATAGGTCTCATTAAGCCACATTGAAGAAGGTTTTTTCAAGTTTGGAAGTTTGAAAAATCAGAAGTTTGGAAATTCTGGGTGGTTCAAAAAAGGTTCTGAAAGAGTTTTAAAAGTTCAAATTTCAGAATACTACTACTGTTCTATTGGTTTTTGGTTCAAGCTCAAGGAAAATCTCTTGAGTTCTGGTGTTTCGTCTATTGTTCTGTGCTTATTTGATCTGATATTGGTTGCTGAAGCTGTTTGCTCAGTGGTTTTCCTTGAGAAGCTGTTTGGTTATTAAGTTTTGGTATCGAATCTGGTTATTGTGTATTGCTGTGAATCTACTGGTTATTGCTTGCTGAAGTCCTGTCATTGCTGATCTTCTTTCTCTATTTGCCTTAGACTCATTGAGCTTATTTCACCTTTTTCCAGGTACACTTCTAAATTCGAAGATGTAATCAGAAATTTGAAGATATGAAATTGCTCAACTAGTTTTACTAGTTTTAGTTTCTGTTTATTTCCTAGATGTAAAACTACATAGACTCATCTGTATTCATTAGGAGAAGTTATATGTATAAATTGGACTATGGACTGTATGGACTGTGGACTTGAACTAATAATTCCTTTAAGTAGTTTAGTTTAGATATCACGTAAAAATCGCATGAAGCAGATCAATAGAAAACAAATCACATAGATTATAGAATCGAAAATTTGTTGAAACCTGTTTGATTGAGATTTTCAGATCTTCATTTGTTATTAAATCAGGAAATGTAATACAAATAATTGAAATGCATTTGTTAGCTTAAATTTTGTATCAACAGTTATTAATTTTTCTGTTATTAATTTGAAAAAAGTATGAGTTAGTTAAAATTTAAATTTCATTTGTGGACTTGAATAATTTAAACTAGTTCAGTTATAAAACTCACGTTAAAACTCAATAGCATGATGTAAAATAGGAATTTAAATATGAACGAAGTTTAGGCTTCAACTCGAATACGTTTACTGTAGTTTTAGTTTAATGTTTCCAGTTGAACAAAGCAATAATGTAACGCTGCATCTGAATAAGTAGTGTCTCAATTGATAAATAATAGTTCAAATCGGTGAATAATGATAGTTAATATACGAATTGTTTAATAACAGAGGTGTTTAATTTGAATAAGTTCAAAACGGTAATACTCGAATAGAAATTCAATATTATTGCCTTGGGTAATTTCTGATAATAGGCTATTAATAACTTTGTATATCCATTAGTAGCTCAATAATCATATTTGTGTCTTTTTTTTTTTGGATTACACTGGTAATATGGGCTTGATCTGGCAAAAAGGGCCCAGATTCAGTTGTCATAGCCCTTTATGCTCATGTGCGTAAACCAGTATATACGAATTGGGCTAAGTTGAGCCATGTGCACAACTGTGTGTTACCCTTTGCTGGCCCGATTTCTAGGCCCAAATCACATGAAGGCCTGGACATGAATAAAAATAAAAAATATAAACCAATTCTAGACAACATTATTTGTTATTTTTATAAGGCAAAAACAATAGTAGAAAACGTAGTACATTATAGGCTTGACCTTTAAAAATAAATGAGATGAGCC
>MU773693.1:3725-18180 GCA_026770625.1 Nicotiana glauca
ACATGACAAAATGAAACCATCACGTTAGCGTTAGGGCATTTAACATATTGGTACCCGCACATTTGGGGAGTGAATGCACCTAAGCAGTTAACAGTTCCTATTATGCTTTTGATCGGTCGCATGCGTCATCCTGGCCTTTTCCTTATTTCCAGTTGCAAACTTTCTCTTTCTTTGTTTTCTCTTCTTTCTTCTTTTCACTTTTGTCTTCTCTTACTCCTATTCTCTCCCATGCTTGTTTTTCCGCTCTTTTCTTTTCTTTTTGCCTTTTCATTGTTTTTTCTCTCTTTTCTTTCCTTTTTTTTCTTTTTTTTTCTTTTGGTTATGGTTGAATCCTATGGAGATTGTCTACGTATCATGACCCCGTATGAATCAGACCAAGCGTAGTTCTTGCAAATTAAATGCAAAAATAAAGAGATAATTTTTGGGATTTTTTCAAATCTTCATTAATAAACACCGATTACAAGTGATACTAGACTATTTATTTTTCTAAAAGGGAAAAATTACAAAACAGACTTAAAAACAAAATACAGACTCGATGACTAGGAATACATCAAAGCTTCAAATCATGGGATCCACGAGGCATCACTCGGCATCGCCATGAGCCTGCGCAAGACTGAGAAGGTTTCAATGTCAATTGTAGGCTATTCAAAAAAAACTGGCCATGTAATGACTTATTTTGACTTAAAAAAAAAAAAGAAAAGTGACTATTTTTCAAAAATATTTATTCTAAGAAAACAAAGACTCGGCTTTGCAAATATGACCTTTCAGCACTTCCGAAAGGGAAATTTTAAGGTTGTGCCCGCAAACCGTTTTAAAATGACTTAGGGTGGCTGTTCTTGCAAAAATAACCTTCCGGTGCCCTTTTGGGAATATTCGGCTTATTTTTAACAAGAATGGCGTCACCCAACTTATTTTGACAAAAATTTAAAATTTTGATATTATTTGGCTATTTTTGAAAAGGGGTGGTTGGACCCGATGAGGGTTGCCTACGTAAATCACATCCAGTGAGAATCAAACTAGCGTAGTTCGGGCAAATAAAACTAACTATTTTTAAAAACAAGACTCTTCTTCATTGACAAATACACTATTTCGGAAAATAATACTCTTTTTATATTTTCTTTTTCAACAAACTTCTTGACCAATAAAACAAACCATTTTTTTCAAGAACAAATTTTCCTTTTTCCCTTTTCTTCTTTTTTCATTTTCCTCAAAAAAATTTGGCAGAGTTTCGACACTATTTTGACATTGGTTGTTTTTCCAAAACAGGTAATTGACTCTCTACACTGCAATTTTTCTTCTTTTTTCAAATTTTTCCAAATACTCCAAAGTCGGTCAGCATGCAAGTCTGAGACAAATAAATGCACACGCAACACGTAAGATGCATCAGGATGGTCTTTTCATTTCAGTTTACCTGTCCTAGACGGACCCAGCCCCTGTGTTGAGTCCCCTACGGCAAATGCACGTGATGCAAAAAAGCTCTCCTAATAGGGATCCGGCATGAAGTCAAGTTATTCTAGGTTCAAAATCTGGGTATGTGTTCTAGACTGTGTACCCGAGCGGATAACTAGAGTCGAGGAGGGGGCTACGTACCGGGAACCAAAAGGCCATCCAGCTTAGTAACTTGTCCGAGCCTCTTTCTTACTTCAAGGTATGACATTAATAGAATAGAGAGTCTCAACCAGTAAGAACATCCCCGGAGGTGAGAAGAGAAGGGTTTCGGCACAGTTTATATACAGTTAAGATAATATCAAAGCGGTAAAGCATTTAGCACATTTAGCAGGAAAACATGTAGGAAAATCAGATAAAGCCAAACATAACAATTATTCTAAGCTCGAATTCTTAAACCCTAAATCGAAGTTCTGGGTTTGTATCCCAAGCAGAGTCGCCAGAGCTATCATACCTCCTTTTCGCTACTACACCCCGTGAAGGATATAATAAAAGGAGTTTTTTCCAATTAAAGGACAATCGAAACGAGATTCATTTATTAAGATATTCAGAGTCGCCACTTGGGAGATTTATGGTGTCCTAAGTCACCGGTTTGAAGTCCGAATCGAAGAAAGGGTTTAACTCTGTATTACAGTCGTGAACTAGAAATCCGGGTGAGGAATTCTGTTAACCCGGGAGAAGGTGTTAGGCATTCCCGAGTCCCGTGGTTCTAGCATGGCCGCTCAACTTCTATGTTTGTCTAAAATCTAATTTTTATACATGTTAAAACCAATAGTGCAATTTTAGAATTATTTACCACTTTTAGTCAATTATTAAGAAAGTGAACGTCGTTTAAGAACGTGTTTTTGGATCACGTCACATGAAATGCACCCGGATCCTCGACACATTCTTATTCAACATTTTGGGATTTGGATTTGGGTTGCATGAAATGCACACCCGTATTTAAGAAAGTAAAATTATTTAAAGTGCGCCTAAAGCAACTAACGGGTCATTATCTTTGCGGGAGGCCGTGAAATTTGCTAAACGGCACACCCCGAATTCTATGTGTTTTGATATAAGCATTTAATGAGGGCCCCGCAATTTATATGTTTTGTTCGGTGAGGCTCGTCTTATTTTTTATTTAAAGGCCATCCTAGAGCAAACTATAATTTTATATTTAATTTTATCTCTAAAGAATCCTAATTAATCAATTTTATCAATTGCTATTATTTAAAGTGATCAAGGAATTTGGGCCTCAAGTTCAAGTCAACACTTGAACAAGAGGCAAACCTCTTAACTCAAGCATGCTACTTAACTAGGAGGCCCAAAACCTATGTTATAAATTTAATCCCGTGATCTTAATATACATCCCAACCTTCAGCATTTTTGGGCTTCAAACTTAGCCCAATAAAAGGAATTTTCAACCAGCTTGGTAAGAAACTGTTTGGTAATAGGCCTGCGTTCAGGCCTAAATAAGAGGGGAAAACTGTTTGACACTGGACCTTAAACAGATTCAGGCCCAGATCTGATTCAAGCTGAAGCAGTCACCTTTGGGCTTCCAAATAAGCCCAGATCCCTACTGATTGTATCCTTAGCCTATTGGCTTTAATTCACAACAAACTTGGGAATATATAATCATTTTTATACCAATATCAACTTACAAACTATTTTTGGATTTAATTCTATGCTAACAGCTTATTTTTAATTTCTAGCTGAATTTGAATTAATTACAGACTACTGATTTCCGAACAAGTCGAATGCCCAAGCATCAATTACAAAAGCAAACCGTTATTCACAAGTCAGTTTCAAATTCCCAAAACTTTAATGAAAACGATGCGAGTTAAATAAGATATTAAGTTATTCTTATTCTAAAGCTATCATTAAGTGAAAATCACAAGTGCTCAACAGTCCCCAAACAGTCCAGATTATACAAACAGTCCTGACCGACTCTAGTTCAAACAATTACAAAACTGACTTCGTTTCACACAATTATACTAATGTCCAGGTCAAATTACAGATAATAGATCAACTAAACCAATAGAAGACATTTGAAACATAACAGACTATTTAGAATGGCAAATCTACAATAGAACCAGCTCAGTTTCATTCCATTTTAACAGGAGAAGGCTACATTGAACCAGTTCAAGGTATGTACCTGGAAGTGGAAATACAATGAAATGAGGAAGTGATCAGCAGTAGTAGTAAACAACAACAGACAATTTGAGTCCAATACACAGTGTCAAATAGCCCAGGAAAATGTAACAGAGGTACAGCACCAAAATGACTCCAAAGTAACTCGATTGAAACCAAAAAAACCCACTCGAAATCAATCCTAGCAGATCTCTTAAGCTCCAGCCACCAGAAACAAACCAAAAAGCTTTGAAATAACCCCAAAATGACTTGAAATTGAATCTAGGACCAAACTAGACTTGCGATCAACCTAAAAATCTCAATGTAACAGTAGATTTTGGATTTTCTGTTGTTTTTTTTTTTTTGGTTTTTTTTTGGTTTTTTTTGGATGAAAATAAGATCTAAGAGTAGTTTTTGAAATTAAAAATTCAAATTTGAACTGATGAATACTTGTGAGAGTGGGGGGGAAATTTTCAGAGCTTCTAAACTTGTTAATGAAGGCAAGAGGTTTGCCTTTTATAGGCAAATTTCAGGGGGAAGCTTCTAGATCCCCCTCACACTTTTTCCCCTCTTTTATTTTCAGATTTTATCCCTTGGTCCATAATTTACTGGCTTCTTTTCCAAGTTATACCACCTATTTTCTGAATTTCAAACTTAAATCCATTCTAGAAGGTCCTAGTGGATTTCAGCTTTATCTACAACCTTATTTTATTTGGGAATGCCTAAAATAACCTTTATTTAATCTAAAATTTACTAAACCAAATAGAACTCATATTCAAACTAGTTAAACTAACCAAGGGTAGTCAATCAAGGTTAGACTGACCAGCTATATCCAAACACAAACTTGAAATTGCATTGATTAATTACCCTACCTAGATATGAAGCTTAACCTAACTGTATTGTTAATCCTAAGTAATTCAAACAAAATTAATACTTATGAACTTTCCAACAGAGCAACACATTAACAATCAACATGAAGAAAACTAATCTAACAAATAGACTTTACTGGTTTAAAACAGTCAATCGAAAATTTAACCTAAAACTAAAACACTAAATAAGAACTAATGCCTATACTAATGACAAAATTAAGAACACATTCATGTTAGTAACGAGTTAATACGAGCAGAGAAGAACAGAATCAATTACTAACCACAGACGGATAAGAACGGAATCCAAATCCATAAACGACACCAAGCAATCATGGAAGAGCAGATAATTTGAATAGAACAACAAGAAAAAAAATCAAGGAACTCACTGGTATACTTCTACAGTCCCATCACTTCCTTAGCTTTAAGATTCGACCCACTCCATTGAGATTCGAGAACTATTGACACTGGATTTGCCATAAGAGGAAGGAGGAGACCAAGTGGTATGAATTTGAGGCCGATTGGGTGAACTAGGATTTTGAGAGAATCTTTGATTTGAAATTTGAAGACTTTGACGGGGATTTGGGAAAAGGGGTTTAAGGATTTGAAGAGAGGAGGGTGAGGAGGCTCTATGGTGTATTTTTTGTGGTGAATGGAGCCAGCGCCGCCGAGTGCGACGGAGATGGAGTTTAGGGTTTGGTAGATTTGAGGGGATTGGGTAGGATTTGAGGGGAGAGGGGTTTGGATTTGAAAAGGGGAAGAAGAGAAGAATTTGTGGTAAAATTTTGGGGGTCATTGGGTGAGCGTCGCCGGCGGAGACGATTTCCGGCTGGCGGCTCATTGCGGAAAGTGGTGGAGACGACGGGGACGACGAAGTTACGGGGGGTTACGAGGAAGAGACATACTGTCTCTAGGGTTTAAAGACACTTTAATGTAAAATGGGGGGAGGAATTCTAACCGTTGGATCAAGGAAGATGGATGGCCTGGATCTATGGACGCGGAACGACGTTGTTTTGGTGGGGGTGTGGGACTGGACCGGTGACACTTGGGCCTGGACCAACTGGTTTGGTCTCGGTATTTAAATTCAAAATTGGGCCAAAAACCAATTTAAACACAACCCCTTCCCTTTCTTTTTTCTTATATTATTTTTGATTTTTATGGAATTAAAAATAAAACAAAATTGACTTCTAAAAATATTATTCAATTCCCAAATACCCTAATTTATAATTAAGCATAAATTAAGACAAATTAAAACTAACAATGCAAAAAGACCATTTTTTGTTATTTTCTTTATTTTTAAGCAATTCTAACTACTAGTTAACCCTAAAATGTAAAATTAAATCCTAAACAAATTCCAAGTGTATTTTTTATATTTTTCATATGAATTAAATGCACAAATAAAATGCAAACAATTAACAGAAAATAATACAAAACTTCACAAAATTGCAGAATAATGAAAGAAATCATTTTGTTTGTATTTTTAGGAATAATTCATCTAGGGCAAAAATCACGTGCTCACAAGTAGCACGGAAATTTGAATTGAGATCAAGGTTGCAGTTTGGTGTTGGTAAGGATGTCACGGGCTCGGATGAGCAAGGAAGGGGTTGAATGAATAAAGTAAATTGGTGTTGTCTTCAGCGTCACCGAGATTCGATATTTTCATTGTAATGAGCAGATTTAGCTCGAAGTGCAATCTCCTTATGTGAGATCTATGTGTGGATCGGGTGGAACGCCGCCATGGGCATGTTATTTGGATCGGGTTGCACGCGGCAACAGTGTGATGTCGAGTTTGGTCCTCTACATGTTTTTTTTTTTTTGTGTTTCGCTTCCTATCTTCTAAGGAAGGTCCGCATTAGTGCAGGGGTTAGGTAATGCCTTCCAGAGTTCGATTTCCGTTTGTGTTATGTTCGGATTGGTGTCCTATTGGCACATTGTGGAGTCATATGAGACTTTTGATCGAATTCGGAATGGATTATTGCCTGAGCAGTTCGTACTGGGTGAGACGAGATTATGGGATTTAAGATCAGTGCAATCTGATTATATGAAGAATATTAAGGAGCAAAGGTCATTATTAGGTTCAGAATGTAGTAATATTTCTTGTCAGAAGTATAGACTCAATGATTGGTTGACTCGCTAGTTGATTATGAATTTGGGCACATCTCATCCATCGTGGCGGTATTGTAAGAGTTAGAGTAAGACTTGTGTGTCATGAGGTGCAATGGGAGCATCTGATTCGTTGAATTTTTGGCTAAGTTGATCAGAGAATATTATGGTGATCCTGTGGACTAAGTATTGCAAAGTAAGAATCCAGCAAAGTTATGCAGTCCTGTTTGAGTACAGCGTGTAGCGATTGATATGATGGTCGTATGTTGGAAATCGGGCCTGGCATAGGATTCTGGATGTTGGAATTGGGCTCTAAGGCTTATTTGCTTGAATAAAAGGGAATATCTTCAGAATTTATCGATCCAATATGCTCAGCTAAGTTGTGGTAGCACAGGAAGGTGCATGAGGTGCTAAACAGTGATTTCAGACTACTTCCGTATATTTCTCAGCACATTCGAGGACGAACGTATGTTTAAGTGGGAGAGAATGTAACGACCCGACCCGTCATTTTGAGTACTAGCGCTCCGTTCAGCTATCAGAGGCCATGAACAACTTCATTCAGGTATTACGACTTGTACGCGTGGTCGGAATTGAATTTCGGGAAATTCGGAATTGGTTTGGGTAGAGAATTCTCATTACGGAAGCTTAAAGTTGAAAGAATGAACTAGGATTTGATATTTGAGTAAACGACTTTGGAATCGGGATCTGAAGGTGTCAGCAGGTTCGTATGATAATTTCGGACTTGGGCATATGCCCGGTTCAGGTTTTGGATAACCCGGGAGCATTTTGGCATCTATTGTGGAAGTTAGCATTTTGAAAGAAATTTCTTAAGTTTGGGTTGAAGTGCACTTCAGTGTTATCGATTTTCGATTGGGATTCCGAGACTAGGAGTAGCTCCGTATGGTGATTCTGGAGTTGGGAGCGCGATCGTAAGTGAATTCGGAGGTCCGTAGGTCATTTTGAAGCCATTTGGCTAAAGATAGAAATTTGAAGGTTTTTGAGAAGTTTGACCGAAAGTGAACTTTTTGATATCGGGGTCGGAATTCGATTCCGGAAGTTTGCGTAGTCCCGTAATGTCAAATATGACTTGTGTGCAAAGTTTGAGGTCAATCGGACATGATTTGATGGGTTAAAACACCGAAAGTAGAAGTTGCAAAGTTCAAAGTTCATAAAGCTTGGATTGGAGGTCGATTGATGATTTTAGCGTTGTTTGATGTGATTTGAGGCCTCGAGCAGGTCTAAAGTGTTTTGGGATTGGTTGAGGTCCCGGGAGCCTCGGGTGGATTTCGGGTGGGTAACGGAACGAAACTTGGAATTTAAGAAGAACTGAAGCAGCTGGTATCTGGTATTTCCACTTCTGCGGAAATGGGACCGCAGAAGCCGCCCCGCAGAAGCGAGGAGGAAGCCCAGAAGCGGTCGAGCGTGAGGGCATCCAGGACCGCAGAAGCACCCTTGATCCGCTAATGCGGAAGCGCAGAAGCGGTTGGCTGACCGCAGAAGCGAAATCTGGGTTGGAGACCTGGTACGCAGAAGCAGAGTTGTGTCCGCAAAAGCGGGACCGCAGAAGCGGAAAAAGTTCCGCAGGAGCGAAAAAGGCTGGAGGCAGAGAGTTGCTTTAAAAATCGGATTTTAGTCATTTCTCTCATATTTTTCATGGCTTGGGTGATTCTTGGAAGGGTTCAAGAGAGGATCTTCATCAACAATGTTAAGCTAAGTTATTCCTACCTATTTTGAGTTAAATACATTAATTATGTAAGGATTTTAGTACGAAAATTGGTAGAAAATTGAGGGTTAGAGGAATACATAGAAAATAAGTGTTCTAGGATTTTGACCATGATTTTGAGTATGGAATTAAGAGAAAATCATATATTTGAGTTCGTGAGTTCATGGGTAAACTTTATCTTCGAGAAATTTCGGATTCCAGGCACGTGGGCCCGAGGGCATTTTTGTTAACTTTTCATTCAAAGTTAGAAATTGTTATAAATTGGGTAGTAAAGTATAATTGAGCATATATTAATGGATTTGTATGATCGTTGGCTAGTTTTGGAGCATTGTGCGTTGGTGCAAGTCTTCGGAAGAATGTAGAATATCGGTTGTGGATCTTCGGAGCGAGGTGAGTCTCCTTTCTAACCTTGTAAGAGGGAATTGTCCTCATAGGTGAAATAATTGATTATGTGCTCCTATATGTGGGGGCTACGTACACACGAGGTGACGAGAGTCCGTGCGTAGCTACAATTATGCTATTGTCCGGGTAGCTAGGACCAATGAGCATGTTATACTTGGATTATTATGAACCATTGATAGCTTGAATTGTTTAAATCACCGTTGATTAGTAAATGAATTTAAAAAGAGATTAAACATCATTTTTCCTGAATTGTTAAAAAGAGAAATTGTCCTATTTGGATAAATAGCCCAGATTGATTCTTAATTGGCTACTTGAGCATGTATTTTATGTGTACATGCGTCGCATGCATGATTCGCGAGCAGGGTATGTGTTTATTTATGGAATGGGCCGAACGCCTCGGTAGATTAAATAGATGCATTATTGGTTCGGGCCGCTCGACCCTCGGCAGTGCACAATTTACATTCCTGTTAGATCGGGCCGTCGCCTCGGTGTGATTTGCGCATGTTATTTATCGCTTGAGAATTTTAAATGTGGATTTGGCCCTTCGTGGCTTAATATAAATTGATAAGATAATAAAGAATAAACCTTGGAAGCCCTTGCTTAATTGTTGAAGGTGTTTACCTGTTTTCTGGCTTCGCAAATTTGAACTACTATATAAATTCATAATTTTTCTCGCATTTCTAGAATATCGTTAATTGACCTCTAGTGAGTGTCGAAGTTGACCATCTCGTCGCTACTTCTTCGAGATTAGGCGGGATACTCATTGAGTACACGTTGATTACGTACTCACGCTACACTTCTGTGCATTTTTGTTGCACAGGTATATATACCTCTAGCAGCCTACTGGGCTTAGCAGCGCGGATAACTCTGGGACTAGGTGAGCTGCATTGTTCGAGACGACCCGCAGCTAGTGTAGTTCCTTTCAGTATTTTTATTATTTATTGCCTGTCCACTATATTTCGGACAAATGTTGTATTTTATTTTCCTTATCAGTAGTTGCTCATGCACTTGGGACACCGAGTTCTGGGATGGTTTTCGAGAGATTTGTAGTAATCATTTATTGTTTAATTTGAATTGTAGTAAAGATTGTTTTTAATTATGAGAAATGGAAGGAAAAATCCTAGATTTTCAAAGGTATTAAAAGAAAATTTAATTGATAATTTGTTGGCTTGCCTGACAGAGGTGTCCAGCGCCACCACGACCCTTAGTGGATTTTGAGTCGTGACATCAGCGATCATGTTATCTAACGAATTCATAATTCCATCTTGGGTTGTTTCTCTACTTTAAAAAAACAATTGAAATCTCGGTCCAATTTATCTTTAAAGAAAATATAATGAGAATGTAAAGAATTCAAAGAGAGCCAAATGCATATAGAAGATTCAATCGGACTAAATTAATTACTTTTCTTACATCCTTCTCAATTATTGATATTTTTAATTGTTTCATTTTTCTTTGTTATTATCGCGGAGATTTTAATCAAAGGTGGATTTTAACGGCAATAGCTTCTGATCAAACCACAAGCATCTGCCCTCACTAGTAACTCTTCCTTTACAACAACATACAACTTAAACATAAATTCTATACAAATATTTGTATTTCGTACAATAGACAATTTATATAATCTATTTACAACTTTTATATAATATTAACATTAAATAATAGAACTACGATAACATACAATTTACATATAATTTTTTACTATAACACAACTTATATTTGAAATGATTCTTTGTAAAAGAAAAAAAATAAGATTCTCCACTTGAAATGACATTTTAAAGAGAAATTTACTTGCTCCACGTTTATACAGATCATCCAAACCTGGAATGCCGCAAATATAAATTTAACCAAACTAACTTTATATTTTCTTTCTAGACAATGCCTTGAATGCATTGGTACCACATATACCGGCCATAGAATGTCTTCTCTGTCGACGTGATCTTCTATGCTAGTGGTGGTAAAACAAATAAGTAAATAAAAAATAGTTATCCATTTATATTAATTACTAAAAAAAATAGGTTAGTTAATGAACTTTTTTAAAATAAATATAATTAATGGATTTAACTATTACATTTGCAAAGATTCATGTCCTCATATTGACACATTTGAAGATTTAGACAGCCCTATTCTTTCTTGAGATCGAAGTAAGAAAAATAGTGAAGAGGACTGAATGCAGGGAGAGAGATACCTGAAGCCTGAAGGTGTGGGATTTAGTACCAAATTAAAAGGCTACAATTAGGGATATTCATTTTATATTAGTTTGTATATAAATGGTAAATTGTATATCAGATTGAAATTAAGTTAAAATTTCTCTAGCGGAAGTAAATAAGCTTATAATATAGGAATTTTTACATTCTTATGCCACATAGGAAACATTATTACCCTCAGTATTTAAGGTTTGATTTAATTACACTTAGTATATCAAATTACTAATTCTATACCATAATTAATTAAGGGTATAATTAATTGTACATTTTTTACTCCTTAATTAAAGGAATATGTATATCCCAGTATCCTCACTCATCTCACGTTTCTCTCTCCTAACCCCTCAGCCCTACCCACATTTTGCCCATACCCATGTTCTTTTTACTATTTTTCATGTTCCGAAACCAGAAAGACAGTACTTAAAATGCAAAACACAACAGAAAAAGGAAACATACACACACACATATATAGCACTGAATTTTTTACCCGTTACTTTCGACCAGAGTTGCGGGAATTGGTAGTAGAAGGGCCTCTCTTATGATAGTTTCCCTTTCCTGCATTAGGTTTTTTGGTATTTTTCTTGTTTCCATTATTTGCCGCCGCCGAAGTTTTAGTTGTCGTCGATGAGGAATGACTAGACCATGGCGGAATTGCATTCCAAATATCGCGTGCAATTGAAGCCACAGTAGTCACTGTACTTGCAATCTCACGTGTCATCTCCACCGTCTTCTTCATCTCCATCTCTTTAACTTAGCTACATGTATTATTTCAATATTTATTCTTCTTAAATGATGAAGTTTCGTACAATTTCATAAATGGAATTTTCGATATAATTGCATTTTTTGCAGAAGATTTGTAGAAGTTTTAGTCGTTTTTTATTTGTGAAAACAGAAAATAAAGCATCTACAATCAGAATACAAATAATCTATAATTTATCTACAAAATATCTACAAACTGGGTACATTGAATTTTAATATCACAATTCTCATTCAATTGTAACTTAATTGGTATTTTCGACATAATTACGTTTTTTGCAGAAGATTTTATAGAAGTTTTAGTCGTTTTGGATTTGTGAAAACAGAAAATAATGCATCTAGAATCAGAATACAAATAATCTACCATTCATCTACAAAATATCTACAAACTGAGTATATTAAATTTTAATATCTCAATTCCTATTCGATTGTAATTTAATTAGTATTTTCGATATAATTGTGTTTTTTGCAGAAGATTTGTAGAAGTTTTAGTCATTTTTGATTTGTGAAATAGAAAACAAAGCATCTACAATTAGAATACAAATAATCTACAATTTATTTACAAAATATCTACAAACTGGGCACATTGAATTTTTATATCCCAATTCTCATTCAATTGTAGCATAATTGTAATTTTTGACATAATTGCGTTTTTTCGGAAGATAGAAGTTTTAGCTGTTTTTTATTTGTGAAAACAGAAAATAAAGCATCTACAATCAGAATACAAATAATCTACAATTTATCTACAATTTCTGCAATATGTCTTCTTCTTCTTCTTCGAGTTTCAATCTGAAATTCAGTCAAAACCAAGTCTAATCTTCACCAAAACCCCTCAAAATTGAGATATAAACTCCAAACCATATTTTCGATTATTTTCAACAACACTCAATCCAAACAAATAATGATTTTTGAAAATCCAAATTTGAATTCAAAGCTTTCAAGCTTTTTAATGGCTGTCAACGGTGAAAAATATCTGGAAGAATATTTACTTCCATAATTGTAGCGCGCCTAAATAGGAATATCTGAAAGAATATTTAATTCCAGATTTGTAGAGCGCCTAATTAGGAAGGAATCAGCTCCTAATAATTGGTATTTAATTAATAGTATATATTTTGTAGAATAACTGTGAACATGGCGGGTAAATATAAAATTATGCATATTTTTGATAATAAGGTTTCATATATGATACAGGATGGAAAAAGTCTCTATAATATAGTAGTATAGTTAGGTAAAAATACCAAAGACAAAAGGTTTTGGCCCATTTCAAATCTAGTTTCACGAAGAAGGCCCAATTGAAAAGGAATACAGACTTGATCTTTTAGGTGAATGCTTGTATTTGGTGATATAGGGGGATTTGCATAGGAGACGTCATACTCACTCAGATATGTAGTATGGTATAGTTATATACCATTCATACAGTTATATACTCATTCAGTATATATATATATATAATATTTACTAATATGATACTTCAGATACATATCAATAATAACAATGTAAAAATATACCTTATCAGTTCTCATCTTCGCAATGTGCTTTGAATCTAGGTTATACCTTGGTTTGGATTCAACCTTCCATCCCAGCATACGAGGTATTCTTTCTTCCAATCGATGAGCAATTTGTGATTTAACCCGTTGGCAACATTCATAAAACCAAAATTGGAACGCCAAAGAGAAACCACCAATCCTGTATATTTTTTGGATTACCTCTCAACCTGTCCTTCATAGATTCCAGGGTGGCTTTGAAAACATCTTTACCCCAAGGGTAATAGTAATGTTGACCCTTCTCCACAATGTCTAAGTAAGCTTTTTCAATAGTCTTATTTTTTACATTTGAAAACAAAAATGTATGTAAAAAGAAAGAATTGAAATCTTTAAGGCATCTTCGTCACTACTCCATCTTCGTTTTTTGAAACATTCATCAATGAAAACCTTATCTATCTTATCAGAACCATCAAAATATCTCACAATCAAGTCATTGTCCAAATCAAGATCAGGACAAGTCACAACATCACTAGTACAATTTAAACCAATCATCAATGCAAACTCCTTTAGCCCAAAATGCAGCCTGACAGCCATTCAATTCAACCCACAACTCATCATCAATTCTCCTGATATACCTCCCTCAACAATAAGTAATGAATTAATTGATTTTGTTCACTAAATCTTCTTTAGTTCAAGAAAATGTCCAAAACATGTGTTCCTAAACAAATTCAATTGTTTTGGTGATAGATATTCCTTCAAATCTTCTATAATGTCGAGATTTACGTAAACACTAGGCTTTGATGTAATATCTCCAGGCTTCTTCACGTATAGATCCCCGCTGCAGCGAAACAATATTATACTTGTAACATAATAAAAAATTCTGCATAGGTAAAAAAATGCTAACAGTCTATGTTATAATAATGTATGTGACAGAAAATAATATATGGAATGTTAATAATAATCTATGAAATGATAACAATATCACCAGTAATATCAAGTATATTGAAGGTAAAACAATATACACAATATACTAAATAAGTATCTTTAACTTTTCGTAATTTGAATGTTTTTTCCGGCAATGAACATCATTTTTTTTCATTTCTGAACATTCTCCACATAAAAATTATCCTTGACTTCATCTTCTATAATTCTTCCTTTGACATGAGCCTTCGCATATAGAAAAAGCAATGTAGTTTA
Organism: Nicotiana glauca; assembly: GCA_026770625.1. Taxonomy (NCBI): domain Eukaryota; kingdom Viridiplantae; phylum Streptophyta; class Magnoliopsida; order Solanales; family Solanaceae; genus Nicotiana; species Nicotiana glauca. The sequence goes on from MU773693.1 coordinate 18,013, forward strand.
CTAAAATAAAAAATATAAACAATTAAGATTCAACACCTAGATTAATAATATACCATATATATATATATATATAGATAGATAGATAGATAGATATAGATATATATATATATATATATATATATATATATATATATATATATATATATATATATATATATATATATATAT
>MU773693.1:32425-55760 GCA_026770625.1 Nicotiana glauca
TTCAGAGAATACACCCCCCCCCCCCCAAAATTAACCATATGAAGAAAAATAGTTTACCTGATCTTCTCCAGTAGCACAAGCACAAAAGCTCACAGCTTCAAGGAGAGAAAAAAGAAACCACTTGATATAACACGAAATCCAACACACAAGGCTCAAAGAGCTCAGAAAAGTTATAAGGAATTAACAAAATAAAATTCAATTTCTAGAAAAACTCAGAGCTTCTTATCTGATCATGATTGAAAGACCAAGAATCCTCAGTCCTTGTTCAAAGTATTTAAAGCATCCCAGTAACATAAATTAAAGAGAAGCAGTTACTTATAACTGACCAATATGAAATAAACTAAAGTATTAACTTAAAATATTAAAAGAAGACCACATATTAGAGTGCTTACTGGCGTGGGAAATAGGGTAGTATGAAATGACGGATCCAGAGGGTTAGTTTGATGGGTCAAAGAAAGAAGAAAAAAAGATGTCATTGCACTGTGCCCTCCACAAAGGGAGAGCGAAGACTGAAGACTTCTGCAGAAAATGAAACAATCCAATTGGCTTGACTTGCTGTTTTCCTTTGTCGTGACTCTTTTTTGTCATTATATTTTCCGTACAGCTTTCCAAAAATTAACAGTTTAATTGTAAAGTTGGAAAAATAAAATATTAATAAAACTAACAATTAAATTGTAAAGTTGAAAATAAAGAAAAATATAACTGATTATTAATTTTTCAACGTATAATTTTTTAACAACCAATAAGTGTGTTGGGATGTTATCAATCTCGTTATTCTTAATCAAATACTTCAGTTCGAGCCATAAGAACGGAGAAACTTGTTTTGTGAAGTATTTTCCCTGAAATAAGCATGCATGTAAATCTAAATTAATTGTCTCATTAAGTTTTAAATATCAAATGATATTAAAACGAAAAAAAAAAAGACTTTTCTATTTTTGACCATTTTCACGGTTGCCCCAATTAATTATAAGTATCATAAGTTCAATAGCTCATTTTTCATATTGCTGGTTCATCCTTAATCTTTTCCCCTTCTTCCTTTTCTACTTTTTCGTGTCAATGTACATGCTATTTTTCATTATTCTAGCGTCAAAAAATAACTAATTTTCATTTTAACATATTTCATTTAGATTGTTAAAGTAAACATGAACTCTAAGCTCCCCTTAACTCTTAATGAAGATAGTTTAAAAATTAAAGATATTTGTGCTAGAGTCTCGGGACCTAAGGAAAATCTTCTTTGAACTCCCTGAAAGCATTATTACCAACATCAATGCTTTAGACCCCAATCGGCACATTACACCTTCCAACAATATAAAAATTGTATGGGGTAGTCACTTTTTATAGTGGTATTTACTTTTCATCCAGCATTTTCAATGCTTAGCAATAGTAGTCACTAGTCTATTGAAATTAATATGAAAAGACTGTGTTACCCTTTCTTCTATCTCTTTCATGTCAGGGAGAAGAACTGTGCGTCCGTGAAACTCTTTTTCCATAATGGGTTCGCCGGAAAACGGCTAATTCGCTGGTCGGAATACCAGAAACCAGGAGATAGTCCTTGAAAATGGCAGTTTTCACGTGACACCCAATTTCTGAGTCTTGGTGCTATGGGACAGAAGAGACTATGAGAGAGGAATAGGTCTTGTTTGGCTATCGAATAGGAACAAATTAGAACATTATTATCCTTGGTACATTAAAAAGTTACAATAATTCTTTTTTTGGCTATCAATCCATGACCTATTTAAGTGTAGATAATATTTAGTAAATGATTAGTTTATTGGGCCTTCTGTCTTTTCACATTGAGCTTAATACCTAGGTCCTCAACTTAAGCTAAGAAGCCCAAAAGTTAAGGATAATATGTCTTAAACTTGGACTAACAGGCTCAAAAGTTAAGGACAATAGGTCTTGAACTTAGACTAACAAGCTCAAAAAATAAGGACACTTGGTCCTGAACTTATAGTTACAAGTTCAAAAGTTAAGGACATTTGGTCCTGAACTTAGATTAACAAGCTCAAAAGTTAAGGACAATAGGTCCTGAACTTAGACGTACAAGTTCAAAACTTAAGGACAATAGGTCCTGAAGTCCTGAACTAAGGCTAAGAAGCCCAAAAGTTAAGGACAATAGGTCATGAACTTACCGTTACAAGTTCAAAAGTTAAGGACAATAGGTCCTGAAGTCCTTAACTTAGACTAACAAGCTCAAAAGTTAAGGACAATAGGTCCTGAACTTAGGCTAAGAAGCCCAAAAGTTAAGGACAATAAGTCCTGAACTTAGACTAACAAGCTCAAAAGTTAAGGACACTTGGTCCTGAACTTACAGTTACAAGTTTAAATGTTAAGGACATGTAGTCTTGAAGTCCTCAAATTAAGTTCAAAAGTTAAGGACATTTAGTCCTGAAGTCCTCAAGTCAAATTCAAAAGTTAAGGATATGTAGTCCTGAAATCCTGAACTTAGAGTTCCAAGTTCAAAAGTTAAGGACATGTAGTCCTGAAGTCCTTAACTTAGAGTTACAAGTTCAAAAGTTAAGGACATGTAGTCCTGAAGTCCTGAAGTTAAGTTCAAAAGTTAAGGACATGAGCAGAAGGGTATTTTCGTCTAGGCAGTTAAAGTTTACTAAAGCAGCGGCTAAAGACTAAAGACATTTTAAACAGTGACTTAAAAGTAAATACATGTGTTATTAGTGGCTAACCGTGTTTTCCTACTAGAGCTTACCTAGGCAAAATTAGTGCTAAAATAGACCCTAGATGCCCAATATGTAAAGACACCAATGAGTCTATAATCCATATCTTATGGGAATGTACCATCGCTCAATCATTTTGGCAATCAATGGGAGTGACTATTAACCCCCAAATGTATACAACTCACTGGGTTGACCTTCTTAGGAATGTAAATCCTACTAATATTAATAAATTCATAATATGGGATGATATATTACCGTTCACCCTATTGGCTATTTGGAACAACGGAAATCACAACAACCTAAACAATACCAACAATCATATCAATAAGAAAAAAGTTGTTGGCCTAGCTGTTGAATACAATCTACTAACGTCCAGGGCTACTATTAACAACATAAAATTAAACATTAATGTTAAGTGGCAGGCTCCTCCAAATGATTGGTATAAGATCAACATTGATGGTGCCTTTAGGAGCAACGGTCTTCAAGGTGGAATCAGTGAAGCCATACGTAACAACAAAACAAAGGTCAATGGAGAATGGGCTATTTCAAAAAAAAAATACATGCAACATCACCAATCCAAGCGGAACTACAAGCATTACGGCATGCACTTCAACTAATTATCAGGGAAAAAATCTTCCCAGTTGAAGTAGAAACATATGCCACGGAGGTCATACGTTTTCTTTACGATGATTATCCAACTTACAATGATTTAATTTATGAATGCAGGTGGTTAATGGAGAAGGCAACGCTACAAGGGAGATCCAATGAAGCATAGCTTCCGCGAGGGGAGCATGGTAGCACATCTTTTGGAAAAAGCAGCTCTTATGCAAACTAGCTATAATAAGTTATATTCCTTTATTTTACCACCTGAATTTGTAATAGATGCCTGTCACAAAGATCAGAATGGTTTTGTCTATGTTAGAAAATGTTCACCTGAAATATGTTGTAATGTGGTTGATTTAGGTATTGTAATGTGGTTGATTTAGGTAATGTCAATGCCTTAGAACATAGAAGGATAACTTTAGCCCGTCGAGGCATTTGTAATAACGACAGTGCAACGGGTCACGTACCGTAGTTATTAATAATATAAGTACCTTTTATGTTCAAAAAAAAAGAATATGAACTCTAAGCTGACAGTCTGCTCTAGGGTTCATTAGGTAATCATATACTTTTTTAACAAAAATTTGTCTCCCTGTTCTGATACTAAAACCCAAGCTAATCAAATTTGTAAGATTGTTTTATATTAAAGTTCCTTTTATTCTCTATATTTTAGATTTTTATGTCTTAAATTGTAATACTTCTCAAATCTATAAAAGTTTCAAGATACGTTAAATATAGATTTTTTTTAATTTTAAATTATATTTCTATTACGAATTTAAACCCTTGTGATTGACTTTTGAATTACTTCACTATTTATTAATAACTGGATATATAATTAGGAGAATATTAAGAATTTTATTAATTATTAAAAATGATTATATTTAAATACTAATTAAGTAAAAAAAAAACAAATAAAGAGAGCATGTGATTAACCTAAAGCCCAAAGTGGGCTGTTATAAGAAAAGGCTCAAAGCCTTGAACGAAATACCAAGAAGCATATTTTACTTTTAAAAGGCAAAAGGCTTAAAAGCCTTATACAAAAAAAATGTAATCAGAACGCTACTTAAGAGAACCACGAAACAGAGGCAGCCTTGCTGCTTACTCATGCTGACAATGAAAATTCTAGGTTTCTTTACAAATTACTAATTTTTGAACTCAGGTATATAAAATTTCATATTCTCAATTATCCTACGATATAGGAATTGGATAGTTAATTCCCTTCTTTCACTGTATCAACATTAAGTTCAATGTTTAGGTGTGAAACTTTAAATTAATTAAGATGCACTGGCTGTTGTAGAATTAATTAGTTTACGGGTATAAATTGGACCGGAGCCTACGTATTAGCTCAATGAGCTTAGAGGAGAGTTGATATAACCATTTACTAAAGTGATTTTTTTTTTTTTTATAACCGTGGTTTCCGGGACTCGCTTTGCGAACCCGACTAGCTGTACCCACCGGAGCCCGCTGTTTCAATGCGGGTGCACGGTTAGTTCCACGGGACCCTGGAGACGCGGCCGGTTTGTAATGTCCCCAGTGGCCCTGGTGGGACTCGAACTGGCGACCTGAAGGACTTTGTCCTCAGGCCTTTACCAGTTGAGCTACACGTCAGGGTTTACTAAAGTGGTTTAACTCACAAAAACACGCATACAAGGTGTTTGATGAATTGCCTAAAAGAGTTAATATGTACTTAATTGGAGCGAGTGAGTACCTACTAACTTAGAATTGTTCTAGATAAAATTTAGATGATTTATTATGATATACATGCATAAATTTTCAGATTTTTGTGTTAATCTTATATGTCATTTTCATGTTGAATATTCACGAAGAAGCAAGAATCTTTAGAAATACTTTTGAATGTATATTTTATTCTTATGCTATGCTTTATATTTAAGGATACCAATATGAGTATATCTAGGATGTTCTAGAAAAGATTTAGACTTAAAAAGTCACAAGAAGAAGTTGTAGAAAGAAAAGATTTTTGGGAGTATCCTCCATTCTAAGAAGAATTCATCGTTCAGGCTGAGGGTACTGACCAAGGCATTGACTTCCTAAAACTACTTGTACCAAAGTAGGGAGCACACAAGCCGAGGGTCTCAATGTTGAGAATTTACTTAGTTGTGCTAAGGTATGATACATGAGCGCTGAGAACCATGAAGCGAGTGGCACCTCGTGGATTGGGCCTATTTGATCAGGTTGGGATGAAACTCGTGTCAATCACACTGTGACTAAGAAAGAAATAAGTCAGGATAGTTGGAGCTCCCGAAGTATCAAGTGAAGTATTTTTTTTAATAAGAAAGAAAAAGAAAAGAATATCTTTTAAGTTATTCATAAACTATTATTATGCAATTATTTTAGAATTATTCTTAGAAGCTATATGTTTTTCATGGATCTAGAATCTTTTCTCATAATGTATATTTTATTAGAGCTTCGTCCCCTGTCGTTGAGACTCACTGAGTATAATGGATGGTACTAACGTTCTCTTTTGGGAACCTACATTGGTCTGCAATACAATGTTGGAACCGGTTTTGCAGGCGAGCAGGCTACAGGTTAGGACTTTCCTCTCTTCCAGTGCTATTGGTGAGCTCCGCTTTTGTTCGTGGAGTATTCCTTTAGGTCATCTTTATTTAGTTATTTCTTTTTTTACTTGGAGAACTAGCCAGGCAATCTCATGTCCTGAGTTGTGCGACAGTTTATTAGTGGAGGCTTCATAGACACAATCGGTGGGATAAGATTCAGATGCTTTTGATAATAACTTAGCAGTATTTCATTAGTTACTACGAATAAAGTGTTAGAGTTAGTTTATTTTAGATATTTAATTTAATTAAAAGTATTTGGTTAAAGTATTTCCTTGTTGCATATAAAGTTTGAAGTTATAATAGATTTGATAAGCGCAGATAATTCGCTCGGTCAAGTTTAGTGATCGGGTACCGATCACGGCTTGTTTAGAAAATGGATCATGACATAAATGATAGGTATGGAGGACGTATAGTAGGTATGGAGGTTACTTGTTATGATATGTGGTACAGAAGATAGAAATTTATATTTTTCTAAATTGGTACGAAACATATGCATATCTTCTCTATATGCAATTGTTGACAAGTTATTTGATATCAAATGCGTATCTTCTTCATATGCTGATCTATTAGTTGGTTTATGATGCTTATGCATATCTTCTCTATGTGCACCGATGACCTTGATTGTACTTCATGCTTAGATTTCGATATTAATATTGTGTGTATGTATATGTTTTTGAACTGCACTGGTTAAGCTAAGTGAGTATCTTTTGACTTGAAGACTCGTCATTATTTCACCGAGGTTAGTCTCGATACTTACTTAGTACATGAGATCTATTGTATTTATACTACACTTCTGCACCTCGCGTGCAAATTTTGGAGCTAAGCTGATGTGCATCACGAAGGCTAGCATTAAGGATGTACCAGCATTCCAGATGTAAATTACCACTTGTTCATGGTAATGTATGACTTATATTTCTGTTTATGTAAACTTCAAACATATGTTGTATTTATTATTTATACCATAGTTGTATTCTTAATCATAGCCGTTCATAACTTGTACTAATAATCATTGAGATATTTTATGGAACGGAGTCATCTTATTTATTAATTATTGATGATATTTCATTCGAGTTGTGTTAATTATTATTTGGTTTACCTAGCTGGTTGGGTTAGGTGAACTCACGACTTTGTGAGAATTTAGATCGTGACAAATTAGTATCAGAGCTCTAGGTTCTACTAGTCATGAGCAAATGCTTAGTAAAGTCTTGCATATTGGTTCAATGATGTCCATACTTATCTTGAGAAGTTACCGGGCATAAACAAACTTCACCTTCTTTTTTTCCTTATCGTGCAGCCTTGATTCAGCTTGAAGTATGTATCTTCAATTTTTTTTTCATTCACTCGTGTATGATTTTGAGCACCCAGTATCACTTGTGCATCGATGACTTGTGATGTCATGGATGGTGTGAGAGATGTGTTTTTATGTTGTGAAGCTAAACGTGTCTAGAGGATTTGAAGATGGGTTTAGACCGTAGCTTGGGTTTGGCAGATTCAGTTGTGTGAATATGTGCTTTTGGACTCTTATATTCGGTAGTGTCTGTAGGAGTGAGATTGGTGGCTCATTGAGTGGCAAGATAGATATATGATGAGTATTATGTGACTGAGAACCAGATGGTTTGGTTATGATGAGAATGATTTGCTTGGGATGTGAAATGATATGGGTGCTTAATGATCGTATTGATATGTCGTATAGTCTTAAGATGTATATGTGTTGGTAGATCTTTTAGTTATTTTTCTATAAAATAAAGTGGATCATATATCTTAATGACGAGTGTAGACTCAGGAATATTAATTGAGTGCATAATGGTTTTGACCATGGTTATATCATAAAAAGATGTCGAGTTGATGCAAAGCATGTGGATTATCTCATACGAGAAGGTCTGAGATAGTATGATTCTCACACACTAGTATACATGATCGTCAAGTAATAAAGTGACTAGAAGTTAGATGTCGAACCCACGAGGACTTGTGATTAACTATTAACTAAGTTAGACTATCCTAGCTATCTAATCAAGGATTAAACCTAAAAGTAGTGATGCTAAAGTAATTAAACTAAAAAGAAAATAACTAATGAACTTTAGATAGAGGAAGAGCAGATTTTTATATTATTAATGTGATGAAAACGATCTAGGGTTATGGGCTATCTAACATCCCTATTGTATTCTTTAATTAAATTGACTAACTAATTTATCTAGTTTTGGTTAACAGGGTTAATATTTCTCATAAGAATCTGTTGAGTTCTTACTTGCATATTCAAGCTAACATAACGCCTATATATATGGAATTAGAACTAACAAGAACGCATTTATAATTCATGTAAATCAACCAAGCAAGGCAATTAGGTATATATCCTAACCGCGAATTTGTTCCTTGATGCCCAGGTTCAAGAACTTGCCCTACTCAATCATATATGCAATATAGAATTCCCACTTTCGAGTTTAAGTCTAGATTCATAGATAGTATTCAATTGGAGATCAAACAATCAAATAATTAGACGCATGATTGAATAAATAAACCAATACGACAATTCAAGAAACCAAAATCAATATTCGAATAATAATAATCATGAAAGAACCATAACCCTAGAAAGTAAAGTTTAGCTCCACATAGACATGGTAGCCGAACAACAAATCATACAAATAAACATAAAAATTATAAAGTTTGGTGGAATAAAAGATGAAACCCGACCTCCACGGCGTTTATGTGCTCTCCCCTCGTCAAAATTTCTTTTCAAAAATGTTCTCCCTCTCCAAAATAGGTTTAGAACCCCTTTTATACGAGTTGGGACTGTGTCGAGGTGCTAGCAATGGCACAGAAACCAGTAAGTCTGCCGCCTAACCTTTGCTTTTAATATTTCATTCGATATGTTGCTTCGCGTTTTGCTTGTCCAGGTAATCAATCCACACTTTATTTATTTTGTCTTCCCCTTTCTTTCCTTATTTTTTTTGTTTTATCTCATCATTATGCCATAATTTTCCAATCATTAGATACTCATTAGCTAATTATTGTAGTATAGAAAACACACTTCAAAATATTTATTTTGCTCCCAATTTCATTCCCAAATTACCTACACATAAAACAAACTCAATTAAGCATAAATATAGTACAACTTAGCATTAAAGAACCAAAATATAAGATAAGTAATGCACTAGAAAAAAAAAAAATATATATATATATATATATATATATATATATATATATATATATATATATCACCTATGGAATGCATGTTTTACAATTAGAGTTTGGATCGCCCGAGGAAGTTGGCACGACCGCCATGAGGATGAGTGAGCATAGACAGATAATTTGGAGTGTGTTTTGACTAGTACTACATGAGCATATGAGGAATTCGGCTGAGGAATTCAGCTGAGTAACAACGCGAGAATTTGATAGTTAAGAAATAAAAATATTGTGGGATATTAAATGATCTATTTTTTGGCTTCGATCCAAGTGAGGAGTCCACAAACAACGATCATGTCATTTGGGCACATGTTGTTGTAATTTTATGGACTAAGGCTATTTGTGGATCAATTATGGCTTGAAAAGAATGACTTATGGGATGACTCGAGCAAATGAATTGTTGGATGCATGATGTACTATACTTTATGGGTATATGGAATCTTAGGATGATTCAAGTTTGATATTCATTGTGAATGTAGTGTGCCAGGAGAATAGATTCACTTGTTTGCTTAAGGATGAGGTTGCTTCTTAAAGTATTTGTGTGCTAATGAAGCACAAGTCATTCGGCGCATATTGGCTGAACATTGGAGATCAGAGTAGAGTGGAAGACTCTCGAGAAGGTTTTAATAGGTCCATGATTCATGAGTGGTATCTAAGAATTCCCACATTTGTGTATGACTAAGACTTGAGATTTTTCTTCCATGGTTCCAAGACTTGTAGTATTTCTATATCATTATTGATCCTACTTTACAATATTAAAGAGATAAAAGAAACAACTTCGGATTCATAAAAGATCTCTCCCGAGCGCGTATTTCAGTTCGAGGTACTAACGGGTGCATAAAGAGGAATAAAGTGATTTACGAGTCTTAGGACGACATGGTTTCATATTAGGATCACTTAGGATGATGTTTTATTGAGGTTCATAGTGTACTATAAAGAGAAGTGCTATAATGAATGCAAGTCAAGAGGAATCTGAAGAAGTTGGGTCATATTAGCAGTGGTTTGGTTCAGCATAATAATATAAATAATTGGTTCCTTTGGTATGATAGGGATTTACAAGTGTTTTGTGTCAATACTTTCAAATTTGACAGCCTGCGTGATTTGGTTGATAGAGGGTTTGAGTTTTGATGGCTTGGTTATATGCAATTAGGTTTCGAAGAGTTCACGATAGTTTTGACCACGGTTTGAGGCGGATGGCTTCTACGGGCATGGGAAATTCGTTGCATTTTGTGATTCTCACCCAAATTGAGTTAAATGAAATGTTTTTGGTTGATGAAGTGCTTACGAGAAGAACTATCCTTCTTGTGAATCAGAGTTGATAGCGGAGTTCCTATATTTTCATGCAATAGCATTATAGTGCATTAAGTTGTATGGTATTGGGATTGAATGATAAAGTTTGTGTTTCAGTTTCAAAAGGAATATCAAGATTTTTATACAGCATGGGAGATTTTAGATGTTTATGAGAATGTTACCACTAGTATCACCTGAGAAGGATGTATGTTGTTGAAGACCCATTGTGTATCGAGTTGCAGATGCTTTACTAGTACTACTGAAACCGCATGGTTGGTAACCGTTGATATTTTGGTTTGTTACTCGACGCAGGGGATTTATGGGAGTATATCTCACGAGGTAATTGTATATGCATGACGTGACAGTTATTTAGGTGGAAGAGTTAGAGATCAGGTATGGAGATTCTTGTATTCATGAGATTTAGAGATTGAATCTTCTTAAAAGAATAATATTCCTTTGATTGCAAACTGTGAACGTGTGTTAAGGGTTAGATGGATGATTTTATTTGCTATGGATAGGTTACTATGGACCTTTGGGAGGCTATTCATCTAATCGAAGTGGTTTGAATCAGTTTGAGGCCATATTTTGGTAGGCCTAGTGGGAATGTGTATTCTGCACTAGATTAGATTTGTTTACTCAGCATAGCATTTGCTAAGGGTATGTTATCAGTTAGAGTTGATCTTATTAATGCCTTGATTTATCACTTGTATTACTCTCTTATGCTACGATGATTTGTGAGAATATTTGACTATTCACATGTATGATATGGTCATATTTAGGCCTTGTGGCGATATTTAAGCGAGATGACTCTTGAGATTTTGAATTGCTTATTGCATCTTAGTCGTGCTTTGCATGTATGTGGTATATTGTGTCATCCGTTTTCCCATGGTTATGGTCATGCACTTCGCGTGCTTGCTGGTGATATACTTGTGTTTGATGAGTATGAGAACTTTGGCTTATGGGTATTTCCATGTAGATTGATAAGTTTGTATCGGGTTGTACATTGTAGCGGAGTTATGTTGGAATATGATTCCTTGTGTTATACCGTGAGTTTTGTTTTTTCCTTGTGTAATGGATTCATATCATTGATATTTGGTGGTATATCTGTTGAACTTGTTGGACAACTCTCTTATTTGGTTATCTTTCCATTATTGGCCATATTCAAGTTGTTGCTTGCTTGGTGCACGGATTGCATCGTATGTGGTTCTATGTGGTATTGCATATGGCTTGTTGATTGAGAAGGTTTTACTAGGTGAGACAAGGTTTTTAAACATGGAATTAATACAATCAGATTTGGATGAGGTATGTTTTGAAGAAGAATGTCATTACTCAACTTATAATTTAGTAATGGTTCTTGTTGGGCGAGAGAACTCTATGAGTTATTAATTTGATGGGTAGTTAAGAGTCTCTACACAATTCTTTTTCATTAGAGTCGAAGTTTTGGGACAAGATTTTATCGAATGTTAGGTTTATTACCTGTACCGAGTTTGGTAGTGAGCAATTATTATAGTCAGAAGGTATTGCTATATGTACATAAGTTATGCGGTATATCGTATGATTATATCTTGGCAGTATATTTATGGCTTGATGCAGCTTGATTAGATTGATACAGTGTATGAAAAAAAGAATCAGATCTTAGAGAGAGTTTCCAAAATAGGAATTTGGTTCCAGGGATTATAAGCTAAGGTTGAAGGAAAAATCTTCAGTAAGGATTGTGTTGACGGGCTTATATGGATTTAGATGATGTGAGATCCCCCATGATGATGTGTATGATAAGTTATATAGTGATTTGGTAGCTTTGGAATGACTCTTGGCACGTTCTAGGATGAACATATATTTAAGTGGGGAGAATATAACCACCCGATTGATCGTTTGAAATTTTAGCATTTTAATTCAGTTGCTTGAGATCTTGTGTAGCTTTATATGATGCAGGATGACTTGTGTATATGGTTGGTTTTAATGTTTCAAGGTTCGTGATTAATTTGATAATGTGATTCTCAATTTTAAAGCCTTAAGTTGGAAGAATTTACCAAGGTTTGACTTTAGAGTAAACAAACTCGAAATCGAGATCTGATGGATTCAATAGGCTCATATTGCGATTTTGAACTTGGGTGTGTGTTCAAAATTAGATCCGGAGGTTTCTAGAAGGTATTGACTCTATTAGTTGAAAGTTGGTAATTTGAAAAATTGGTGGGTTTATAGGCTTGGTCGGCAGTTGACTTCAGTTTTATCGGACTCCTATTGTAGTTTTGAGATCTTATATAGATTTATTTAATTTGAATAGGTTTGCAAAGTTTGATTACGATCCGGAATATCTAAGTGTGATTCGGATGCATTCAACGAAGTTTGAAAGTTAAAACATGTTTATTCTTTGATTTGTGGTTTTGATGTTAGTCATGGTATTTTGAGAATTTGGATAAGTTTAAATTAGGTATTTGGACTTTTTGTATGTTTGGACAAAGTCTCGGGATGCATATGTGTGTTTCAGGATTGTTCAAACTATTTTGAGGTTGCTTGGCATTTTTGTTATTGGTGCATCGCACATGAGAGAGAGGTTGCGAAGATGCAAAGTTGCATATGCTGTGCGCATAAGTGCATGTTGGTCATGTTGGGAAAATGTCGCGGATGCAAAACTGTTGTCGTATTTGCGGGGCCGCATCTGTGCAAGATGAGTGGAAGATGCGAGGTTCTGTCAACTTAGGAACCACATATACGGAAGGCTAGTCGCACCTGTGTGGTTGCTTCTGCAAAGACTTTATCACTGAAGCGAGGTTGGTTGTGGCTTGGTGTTTGCAAAAATGAAGCCGCACCTGCGGCTTAGTGAGCGCATGTGTGATGATGCCTGACAGAGGTATATTTTCGAAAGTTAAGCTCATTTTTTCCTATTTTGAGTTTTACAGCTCGGTAAAAGACGATTTTAGAAGGGATTTTCACCGTAATTTTTAAGGTAAGTGATTCCTACTTGATTTTAATTATATATCTTATTTTTCCATGGATTTATACACTTGAAGTATGAAATTTGAAAGAGAAATTTTGGGATTTTTATCTATAGTTTAAGAGGGTGTATGTTGGTGGTTGCCCATCGATTTGGACTCGGTTTTAGAATCTAACCACATATTTTGACTTGACATATTATAGGTCATCGAGATTAAGTATTGATTTCAGATTCTCGACACAAGGCTCGGGTTGAAGTAAGTATCTTGTCTAATCCTATTGTGAGAGAATAACACTTAGGATATGACCTTATTTGTTTAATTGGAATGCGTGAGAAGCGTCGCATATGCGAAGTGATAAAAATATATGTGGGTGTTATATATGATGCATGACCGGAGTAGTATTTAGGTTATATCATGCCTTGTTTTGGATATTGCGCTTCCTATTATCATGTTTATTATGTTTGTGCAGTTACGTGACCCTCTTGAATCATGCTAGAGATCATGTGTAGGTGTTGATTTCCTATTTGAACACCATATTCTCTATTGTATGGCTTATCCGCCTAATCTGAGTTGTAATTGTATACTTTGCACATGCATATACCTTAAAATATTATTTTCCTCGCTCCATGAGTGTATGATTTGATATTTGTTATTTGTATACATGTATTCTTTGTATATGTTTTCTGTGTGATGGACTAGATTGACAACACATGTCTGTTCTGTGCAAGATGAGTTATTATAGCACGTGAGTTGTCTGTGCGGTGGTTATAGTTATGGCACGTGAGTTATTTGTGCGGTTGTTATAGATATGGCATGTGAATTGTCCGTGCAGCGTGTGGATAAGGATTCATTCCCCTAGGTAGTACTCTCATGTTTCTCCTTTGATGACTTACATGCCGATTATAAAAATGATCAATGGTTGGATTTTGTGTATCTTCTCTATATGCAAACTCTTTAGATGTATACATGATTTTTATCGCATATCTTCTTTATACACTAGCTCTGCAATGTAGACATGCCCTTTATATATATCTTCTCTATGTGCTGCTTTATGATGAAATGATTCATGGTACATATCTTCTCTATATGTTAATTCGTGTAACTTGACTTGTTTACTTATGCATATCTTTAATAAATATAATTGTTGATGGTTATTTGACGTTTCATGCATATTCTCTCTATATGCCACTTTGAGTGAAGGATTGATTTACATTACATATCTTCTTTATATGTTAACCTGTGTAACTTGACTTGTTTATCTTCCTTATATGTTGAGTTGTTAAACAGGTACGAAACATGTACATATATTCTCTATATGCAATTGATGCCGAGTTATTTTATATAAAAAGTGTATCTTCTCTATATGTTGAACTGTTAGTTGGTTTAAGATGCTTATGCATATTTTCTCAATGTGCACCGATGGCTTTGACTGTACTTCATGCTTAGATTTTGGATTTGTTACTGTGTGCATGTATATGCTTTTGAGTTGCACATGTTAAGTAACGTGAGTATCTTTTTGACTTCAAACCTCATCGCTACTTCACCAAGATTAGTCTTGATACTTACTAAGTACATGAGGTCGGTCGTACTCATACTATATTTATGTACCTTGTGTGCAGATTTGGGAGTTGACCTGTTGTGGATGACGAAAGCTAGCACTGAGGATGTACCAGTGTTTCAGATGTAAACTACCACTTGTTCATGTTAATGTAGGACTTATATTTCGGTTTATCTAAACTTCAAATAAATGTTGTATTTATTCTTCTTACCAGAGTTGTATTCTTAATCTTAGCCGCTCATGACTTGTACTACCAATCAATGAGATATTATATGGATATCAGCCATCTTATTTATTGATAATTGATGATCTTTCATTCGAACTATGTTACTTGTTGTTTGGCTTACCTAGTGGATTGTGTTAGGTGCCATCACGACGTGGTGAGATTTTGGATTGTAATAATTTGGCAATACTCTCTTTGGTTTGTCCCAGAAACTCTTCAGATGCTCCTTGTATGGGTCAGAATCCGAACCCACGATAATTAACGAAGTTAATTCCGTCTTAAGTTAATTCACGATTAATAAGTGGTACGACCATTCAGAATTAACGGTACTTAATCCTTATCTGATTCGATCAATAAGTCTACAGCGCACCCGCCATCATGAAGGCGCAACGCCAACATGGTCACGGCCACTTATTTCCAGCTCACGAAGCTCACAGTTAGAAATACTAAGAGAGGAAACCCTAGAAGCGGAGCTTCTTCTTGGCCACTACTCACAGAAAGGGGAGAGAGACAGAGATACCCATATTATGGGAAAGTGAAATACCATTGTAGGGCTCTGAACCTCTTCATGGAGAGACAGACCAAACCAATATTATCAATAAAAGCTTTTATTTTTCCTCCTCTTTATTCTGAGTTCTTATTATTGTTTCTTATATTTGGTCTAATGGATTATTACGGTTTGCTATGATTTTTCTGTAATTCATGTATATTGTTTTGTACTCATAAAGTGTGTGATAACTTTTGAGTCAAACAATTTGGCGCCTTCTGTGGGGATTTCCTAGCAAAATCGCGTAGTTCTTCCCTGAACCAAAAGAAAAGAAACGCCAAAAAAAAGAGAAGAACAACCGCGCTCGAACAAGACAAAGCGGCATCTCGGACAAGGGGCCCGTGAGGCATCTCCCGCATCCCTGATACGGGATCCGGCCAGAAACCGGCAATGAGATATCTTGAGCCGAGAGCCACCTCAAGACAGCCTACATGCCCCGATTGGGAAGACAACGCATAAACTGCTCAAGGTCTCAAGTCAAAACAGAGCTTCAGCACTCAATACCCACAACTTGGGGACCCAGGCCATGCGCCTTCGCCTACAAGTTCAACTATGGTTGAACCAAGACTCAGGCTACGCGCCTTCGCCATCAAAATAGATAAAGTTCAACGACAGTTGAACTGGTACTCAGGCCATGCGCCTTCGCCAACAAGTTCAACTATGGTTGAACCAAGACTCAGGCTACACGCCTTCGCCATCAAAATTGATAAAGTTCAACGGCAGTTGAACAGGGACTCACGCCATGCGCCTTCGCCAACAAGTTCAACTATGTTTGAACCAAGACTCAGTCTATGCGCCTTCGCCATCAAAATTGATAAAGTTCAACGACAGTTGAACTGGGACTCAGGCCATGCGCCTTCGCCAACAAGTTCAACTATGGTTGAACCAAGAATCAGGCTATGCGCCTTCGCCATCAAAATTGATAAAGTTCAACGACAATTGAACTGGGATTCAAGCCATGCGCCTTCGCCAACAAGCTAAACTATGGTTGAACCAAGACTCAGGCTACGCGCCTTCGCCATCAAAATTGATAAAGTTCAACGATAGTTGAATTAGGACTCAGGCCATGCGCCTTCGCCAACAAGTTCAATTATGGTTGAACCAAGACTCAGGCTATGCGTCTTCGTCATCAAAATTGATAAAGTTCAACAGTTGAACTGGGACTCAGGCCATGCTCTTTCGCCAACAAGTTAGACTATGGTTGAACCAAGACTCAGGCTAGGCGCCTTCGCCATCAAATCCCACGAGTTCGATCTCGCTCGAACCATAAGGCTAGATGCCTTCGTCCTCAAATCTAATAAGTTCAACCACAGTCGAACCAGGACTCGGACCAAGCTCCTCCACCATTGAACTCAGCAAAACCCAACCGCCAACGAATCAAGGCAGAGGTTAGACACCCTCGCCACTCAAGTAAGTACGCCCAACTCGAACTAAGATTAGGGGTATGTAAAGTTCATCCCCGGTCAAACAACAAGGCCGCGTTTTTTATCATCACGGCTAGTAGTTCGACCGCGCCTGAACTGGGACTAAGGCTAAGTGTCGCTATCGCCAAGCAACGACTCTGACTCGCTCACCCCGAGTCGAAGAAGAGAAGTCGTCAACAATAAAAAACTAACATGGCTACCAGAGAAACTCAAAGGCAAATCACCCCTCCGGAAAGGGGTCATCCCTGCTTACAACTCAAAGACAAAATAGATACAAGGCAAACAACGGAAAGGAAATCTCATTTATCTAAAAAGTTAATTGCGGGTCATCCCCGCTTACACCCAGCCAAGGCCGGTCAATTAAAAAAAAATGCCAAACGGCGAACAAGACAAGAAAAATGCATAACTTTTTACTCGGCGCCATCAGCACCACCATATGCGACATCGTCAGCCTCTGGCGTCGCCGCATTAAAACCACAGTCAATACGGGCCTCACGAGCCTTTTGACGCGCCCCCTCGAAAGCAGCTTCGGCCACAATGCCGACCTCCCACAAATTCTTATATACATCACATTGGGCCTCAGCAAAAACCCGAAGTTCGCGAGCCCGGCTGGAAGAAGCAGCCTGGTCCCATAGGCGCTGGTTCTCTTCTTCCAAGGCCGTAATTCGGTCCGCCATAACTTGGGCATCCTGCTCAAAAACATTGATCCGCTCCTCGAGGTTCGCCTCCCTAAAAGCCGCAGCAGCACTCTCCGGTGCCAGCTGGGACTCGTGCGCATGGATAACCTCCTTCAACGCCTTAGCCCTCGACAAGGCATCCCTCACCTGAAGCTTCAAAGCTGCGACTTCACCCTCCAATGCAGTCACTTTCCCGCTCCACACCGCTGCGGCCTCCGCCGCCTTAGCCTGGTCCTGGCGCTCACATTCAGCTACAACCCTCTTCCCCGCCTCGAGCTCCTCGTCCTTCCGATGGAGCTGCTCATCAAGAGCACTAATTCTGCCAAGTGCTTGCTACATCTGAAGCTCCCGCCTCGCCAGTTCCTCGACCAGGACCCGGCTATGGGGATCATTCCTCAAGCGCGCGCGCATCTCCCAGCATCGATCTCGACAGCGGCGATATTTCTCCAACGCCCGCAAAAATATCCCTGAGCGGATGTTAGCTCGACGGATGCTCTCCACCTCCAACAAATAAGACTGCAAAGCAAAGGAAACGATTAGGACAAAAAGCAAACTAAGGCAAAGAAAAAGCAAACCGATGACATATTACGTACCCTCAAGCCCATTACGACCATCTCATTCATCAGCCCGATATCTGTGACATCCCTCAATGACGCATTCTCGGTCTCTGAGCATAGCAGCCCAAACTGTGGCACCAAACTCTCCCCTTGGAGCAATAAGTTCAAATCCGTGGGGACCTCGATGAGGCAAGACCTCCCCTCTGCGCGCAACGCCGAATTTGTAAAGCCTTCCTGGAACATGCGGACGTCATCGGGGTCCAAATCAGATTCGGACTCACACTCATCTCCTGCAGCGTCCCTTCCTCCTTCCACCATTGGCGAGGTAGAATCACCTATTGTAACCACCAATGGAGCACTTGGCTCACCAACCTTAGTAGCCGTTGAGGAACTACCTCCCATCTCAGTGGCTGGAGCCACCAACCGAGCCACCGAAGTGACAGTATCATCACGGCCTAAGCCAACCGAGGCAACCCCCACTGTGTGTTCACTCTCAAGGGCGGGCACTGCAGCCGCACTCTCTTCCGCATCTGCCGTAAGGGAGTCCAAATTAATTACCACAGGAGGAGCCAGCGTGAACACGACCCTGCATCTTATCAACGACCTCTCCTCCTCCCCGTCTGATGGCGACTCCGCTCTAGGGCGCACAAACCCCGACAGCCCCTCGTACCGAAGTGCGACCCATGGTGGAGAAGGAGCCACTGAAGATTCAACTGACGCCACCCTCGGTATGTGGCGCAACACCGGTGTTGCAGTAAGCCGAGCAATTGCACTTGGTCGTCGGAAGGCCAAATGAGGGGGCCTGACACGGCGTGCCTTCCCTGTTACAGAAAAGCAAAGTTGATAAATAAAATTGAATCAAAGAAGAACAGAAGAAGAAATCAACTTCTCCCCTGTAGCAGGCCTACGATCATGCCTCTCCTAAAAAGATGCCCACGTGTGTATCCCCTCTGTATGGGGGAGCACAGCCTCAACCCACCCGGGTATCACCACTAACGGAGCCAGCGATGACTTTTCGGCTACAAAATTGACACGAGTTAACGCTCACAAATACAAGACATAAGGAAAAGTATAAAAGAGAATTCGACGGTAAAGGAACTTATGTGCATGATTCCAAGCCTCTGGGAACCCAGTGGGGCACGCCACTAAATGCTCAGTCCCGACGTAAAAGAAATGCTCAAAAGGGCGAGGTTCGACCTCATCGTCCAGTGTCGCAGTCAGGCCCCTCGACCCACGAGGGCACGCCCGATCATGGTACCACAAACTCTCTGGGGAGCGTAGAGGCTGAGCACATGCTGCAGCG
Organism: Nicotiana glauca; assembly: GCA_026770625.1. NCBI lineage: Eukaryota > Viridiplantae > Streptophyta > Magnoliopsida > Solanales > Solanaceae > Nicotiana > Nicotiana glauca. Next base: position 51,972 of record MU773693.1, read on the forward strand.
TGACCACCCTACCGACTAGTTCCGCATACTTAAACATTGCCAACAATTTGTAGAGAGAAGGAGTGAGCTGAACCGGGCATACCCCGTAATAACGACAGAAATCCACCACCAGTATTGGGAGCGGGATCTTAAACCCCAACCTGAAGGGATAGGCATAAAAGATGCAGTATCCCCTGCGGTCGGTGTGGACCCTATCCTCACTTCTAGCAAGAACGATATCTGCATGGGTGGGATGACCCCCTGTTCCCGTAATCGGGCCATCCCAATTTCCTCCATTAACGGGGCTTCATCCACTAGATCCTCCCCACCATCGGCAGTGAAATCAATCACCAGACCTTCGGGTCGAGGTACTATCTCGTCAACCGATGGAACTTCACCGGTCTCTATCTGTTCACCTCCCATTGCCGGAGATGGCCCTTAAACTACCAGAGAATTGACCAGAAAACCCATCGGAAGAGCATCGTGGGAGGAATTGCCTTCCATTGTTGATTCACTAATGAGAAAGGAATAAAGTTTGGTGGACAAGACGAAAGTTATCACGATCAAAGAAAGAAAGATGAAGGTGAGTTAGCAGGAGGAAAAAGTTTCTTCAGAATCACTCTCAGCTGAACAATAAAAATATGAGAAGTGAATGCCTCAACCCACCTTTATAAGCAACATAAATGGCTTTCGCGAAACCCAATAGTCATCATTAAGTACATGACCAACCGCAGACCGGTTCGGTTCTACAGAAACGTGCGTCATTATAACAAGCTTCACGAAGTGACTTCTCAGCCACCCACCAGCGTCTCGTCGTCGGAATGATTGTAACGACCTATGAACTCTGAAGAGATGTTCCGTGCACCTTCAAAACTTTGGATGTCGCCAAATACGTACCAAGCGTACCCTTACTCCCCTCTGCCGCACCACATACGGCACGTCCGCCGTAGTCGACGGCTATGCTCCCAAACAAATGTGAGGGTCAGAGCGCAACGAAGTTCGATCTCACTCGAATTAAGTTAAAAGGTCAAGTGCCTTTGCCAAGAAGAAGCATTCAATCTTGATCAAACGACGACTTGATAACACGATAACAAAACACTAACATTCTACAAAGCTAAGGGTCGTCGCCAAAGGGAATTCGGCCTCGACCGAAGCGACAGTCGACCTCCCTATCCGAGTTTCTCAAACCACAGTCGATGAAGTCCACTCATCGAATTCGGCCAAGGCACGATCTCGATAAGCGGAGGGACTAACTGTATGGGTCAGAATCCGACCCCACGATAATTAACGAAGTTAATTCCGTCTTAAGTTAATTCATGATTAATAAGTTGTACGACCACTCAGAATTAACGGTACTTAACCCTTATCTGATTCGATCAATAAGGCTACGGCCCACCCGCCATCATGAAGGCGCAACTCCAACGTGGTCACGGCCACTTATTGCCAGCTCACGAAGCTCACAGCTATAAATACTAAGAGAGGAAACCCTAGAAGCGGGGCTTCTTCTTGGCCACTACTCACAGAGAGAGGAGAGAGACAGAGATACCCATATTATGGGAAAGTAAAATACCATTGTAAGGCTCTGAACCTCTTCATGGAAAGACAGACCAAACCAATATTATTAATAAAAGCTTTTATTTTTCCTCCTCTTCATTCTGAGTTCTTATTATTGTTTGTTATATTTGGTCTAATGGATTATTACGGTTTGCTATGATTTTCCCGTAATTCATGTATATTATTTTGTACTCATAAAGTGTGTGATAACTTTTGAGTCAAACACTCATGTACTAGCTTGCAAGTGTTTTCTGGAAATGTTTATGGTAAAAATGAAAGGAGGTCTCCAACCAAAAAAAAAAAGGTCTCTAAGACCAAATATGAAGTATTTTAGGAGAAGTGTGACTGATAAATCTGAAATATTACAATTTTTTTTTTTTTTATAACCGTGGTTTCCGGGTATCGCTTTGCGAACCCAACTAGTTGTACCTACCGGAGCCCGCTGTTTCAATGCGGGTGCCCCCAGTGGCCCTGGTGGGACTCGAACCGGCGACCTGAAGGACTTTGTCCTCATGCCTTTACCAGCTGAGCTACACGTCAGGGTTGAAATATTACAACTTTTCAAAACCTATTTTGATCCCTAAGATTAATATTCTAAATCCTGCAAATCCGTTCTCAATGGGAACCTCAAATTAAACCTTAAAAAGTTAATTAGATTAGCATCCAAGAATGAACACGTTGATATTAAGCTTTTCTCGTCCTTTTTCTTTGTTTACCTTTTTTCAGCTAAACAGTCAGTTAAAATCCAACAAGATTCAGAAATCACTTATAACGAGTCAGCCTCTACTAAACGTATAAAATTAGGTTCGAATAGTATATATCAAGTAACTATAAAAGAATATAAGGGATATTGATGCACGTTGTATTACACAGGTAAGTCCGGTATAGAGTTAGATTGAATTTATATACTTTGACAATGTAAAAACAATTATACCAAAAATGTAGTAAACTAACGATAGCTGCAAGTTATTATACCAAACACCGGAAAATAAATAAGATCAGTACTTGTTTTCCAAATAAATATTTTCCAACCTTGGAAAACATTTTTCACGGAAAACATTTTCCGTTATACCAAATACACTCATAAAATCAAATATTAAAACGCGTTTAAATTCTTCTTTTACGAACCCCCAGTCAATTGGCAATGTTCACCTTGCGACTAATATGAATGCGTTTTTAGCGTTCAACGGTATAATCAATGCTATCAGGTTTTGTGGACCTGATATTGATAAATGGTTGGAAACTTTTATTACACTGTGGACGTCAGGGTAAGCAATTTGAAAATCCAATGTTTATAACGTACTCCCTCCGTTCATTTTTATTACACCATGGACGTGATTCGTGATGGTAAGTAATTTGAAAATCCAATGGACGTGATTCGTGATGGTTGTCACACCTCGTTTTAGCGCTACCCGCGAGGGCGCAATGGAGTTTTTCCAATTAAAGAACAATTGAAACGGAATTTATTATTAAAGATTCAGAGTCGCCACTTGGAAGATTTATGGTGTCCCAAGTCACCGGTTTGAATTCCGAATCGAGGAAAAGATTCACTCTGTATTACAGTCCGCGAACCAGAAATCCGGATAAGAAATTCTGTTAACCCGGGAGAAGGTGTTAGGCATTCCCGAATTTCGTGGTTCTAGCACGGTCGCTTAACTGTCATATTCGGCTTATTTATCTGATTTTAACAATTATGAACTTATGTACAAATTTTAACATTTAACCGCTTTTATTATTATTATTATTATTATAAAGAGAAAGAATTGCAACGTTGTAAAAACGTATCTCGAACCGCGTCACATCAATGTACCCGTGGTTATCGACACATTTCGACTTCGTTGAGATTTGGATTTGGGTCACATAAATGTGCACCCGTGTTTATGAAAGTAAATTATTAAAAGCGCGCCTAAAGTGACTAACGCGTTATTATTTTTTTGGGGAAAGCCGTGCAATTCGCTAAACGGCACATCCCGAAGTCTAAGTATTTTTAATATATACATTTATGAGGGCCCCGCAGTTTGTGTATTTTTATTTGGCGAGGCTCGTCCCATTTATTATTTAAGGATATCCTAAAGCGACTATGATTTTCTATTTATTCTTGTCTCTAAAGATAAAAAAAGTCCTAATTAATTACATATTTATAAATTCGGGTCTCGAGTTCAAGTGAATTCAAACAAAAGGGGACCCTCTTAATTTGAACTCGCTACCTAATTCGAAGCCCAAACTTATATTGTGTTATACCAACAGTGATGAAAA
>MU773693.1:67718-82643 GCA_026770625.1 Nicotiana glauca
GCTGGTTGTGCGACTGGAGTCGACGAAGATGGTCGTTTCGCTGGGTTAGCGACGGGCTGGACAGCGATGGCGCTGGTCGACGGTAATGGTGTACTGTTCGTCGATTGTGAAGAGGGTGGTCGACGGGGCTGAAGAGCTGGAGATGGGTGGTCGCCCGGTGGTTATGGTGTTCAATGGTTGGTTTGGTCGTTGGTGGGAGCTGGTTCGACGATGGGAGGGAGACGACTGGAAGCCATTAGTTTCATTTCATCGAAGAAGAAGAAACAGCCATGGATGGTTCCATTGTTTGGCTGCTCGTTGGTGTTCCAGCGAGCTGCTTGTTTTTTGGTCGTTTGGTGTGACTCGAGAAGCAGCAACAACTGCTCGTCGATGGCTGTTCGCTGCTGGGATACGGCGGAGATGGCAGCGGCTGGAAGCTGGGGCTGGATGGTTAGACGTTAATGGTTGTTCGGGTTTTTTGGTTTTATCGATGAAGAAGAAGATGAAACCAGTATGTTTTCCTTGCTCAAAACGTGAGCTTTTTTTCATTCCTTTCTCTGTCCGTTTGTGTATATTATCTGTGTATTCTATTCAAAAGTCTTCCCCACCCCTTTAAAAATCTGCCCCCTTTTAAAATGTGTTCCCCTTTTTTTTTAAAAAAATCAAGACCATCCGTGAATCCCTCCCCAAATTGTGTATCCGTGTCCCCCATAGTCTCGTGTTACGTGTAAGATGTGGTGGGTTTGGATTGTTATGGGGTAGGTCCGAAAATTAGGCCTACAAATGGGTAGTTTCAACCTAAATATTATTCTTTACCCGGAACCGAGACTAAAACACGATCTTATTTAATTAATTCTGCGTAAACAAAATAACTATCAAAATAAGACTAACAATAAAAAAAAAATATTTTTGATATTTTTCAAGATTTAAAATAACTACAAAATAAAACTATTTTTTTTTTTGCAATTTTCGTTTTTATATAAAGGTAAAATATAAAGTACTATTTTTTTTGTATTTTTTAAGTTTAAAATAACTACAAAACATTAATGAAGCTATTTTTTTTAATTTTTGTAATTATATAAAGATAAAAATAAAATACTATTTTTTTTGTATTTTTTAAGTTTATGACAAATACATAAACTAAAATTTATATATCTTTTTTTTGTATTTTTTCATTTTTGTAATGAAATAAAGTAAAATAGTCAAAATTAGCTAAAATAGCTATATTAATCCTAAATTAAATATTTACGTTAAAAATGGTAAAAATCTAGGGGAGGGTCAAAAATCACGCGTCTACAATGGTAAGTAATTTGAAAATCCAATGTTTATAAGTTAGCGTTTGGTCATGGATCCCAAATTTATTTTGAAAAATCTGATTTGGGTGAAGTTTGGTTTGAAGATGAAAATGTGTTTGGACATACGTTTTCAAAATATATTTTCCAATTTTATTTTGAAAAAACATATATATAATTCTCAAGTTTTGGTATTTTGGCCCAAATTCAGCTCAATAACTGATTTTGGAATTTGAAATTTTTGATTTGGGATTTGGCCAAAATATGAGCAAAATTTATGGCCAAGCATGAGTTTTGAAAATAAATCTCAAATTTATTTTGGCAAAACTTATGGTCAAACGGGGCCTAAGAACTCCCTGCGTTCACTTTTAGTTGTCCACTTTAAACTTTTCAAGCCTCTAAAGAAACAATAAGTAAAATATGTATTTTATAATTTTATCCATAATAATGATACAATTTTCAAAAGTCTTGAAAAATGATATAGGGGATGAGTAGTTAATGACACGGATAAAACATGAAGAAAAAAGATTGCCTTTCTCTTGATTAAATATAGCGGACAAGTAAAAGTGAAATATATTTTTAATATAATGGACAAGTAAAAGTGAGCGAAGGGAGTATTTACTTACTTTCTCCATCCAAGTTTATTTGTCCACTATACTAAAAATAGATATTCACTTTTACTTGTCAAGTTTGAAAAATTAATGAATAATTTATCATTTTATATTTATTTTACCCTTCTTATTAAGTACTTTTCAATTTATTTTTTGATATTTAATAAATCGGAGTAATATAATAAAATTACCAAGTTTTTTTTATTTTGTAAGAGTGTACCATGTCAATAGTGAACAAATAAACTTGGATGGAGGGAGCAGTAAATACTTACTCACAAAATGTAGTGAGAATAAATATTAGTTATAGCTAATTATGATTAGGTGATAATAGTTTACTAGTTAACACATATATTATGCATTCATTGATGGAGTGTAAATATTGAGTGTAGATAAGTTTTAATCGTGATAATACTAATTCACACAAGGTATTTATACCAATTGATATCAGTTTACTATGATTAAGTGATTTGATAGTGTGACAATATTTAGTTAATCATAATTAAATGTAATAGTCTATAATAGTCTATTAGCAAATACATGTTATATATCTATTCGTACAGTGTAAACATTGAGTACAGTTAAATTTTTACGGTGTTTATTTTACCAATAATTTTTTTACTATGCTTGTCCATAAAAACTTATTGTTGATCATTTTATGTTCATCGATATACGTCATAAAGATTTTAGGAAACTAGAGGGTCTCCTAACTTCAGTTGCCATCCGTGGACAGTCACGAATTTGCAAGGAGATTCTCTAAATTATAGTGTGTTAATTTTTTTATAAATATTTTGACCCTCCCATCTACACCACACACATTATTAACTATGTGAAATTGAACCATTTGGTGATTTATACAGAGTGATGTTATATTCGGTGACTCTCTCCCATCTACACCACAGACATTAACTTTCTATCTGAGCCTCGCATCTATTCAGTGGCTATTAGTACCAAGAAAATAAGAAGAAATTACTCCTGACAAAGAGCCACTTCATTTTGGTACGAATTTAATTTGATTATTGTACGAGCATTCAGACTTCAATTTCACCCATAGAAGGCAACGGGGTCCAAGTCAAACCCAGACGGACAGAGATGAAGAAAAAACGGCATATGTTCAGATATGGACACAATAAATATTACTTTGGAGATTCCTTATTTTATACTTTTTTTAGGGTTTTTAGGAAATATCTCTTATAAATAGGAACAGATAGAGAACAAAGGGGGAATTTGAACTTTATGAGAAAAATACATTGTAAAAGGTTGACTTGAGAATATACAAAAGTTGTCTTGTTCATTGATTACCTTATCCAAGCATACATTTTTTTATTCTTTGTTCACAAGATCCAAAGATTCCTTTTTCATCTTTATTTCTCCTCTTTCTACGCTGCTGTCAGGGAAAAGAGCCATCCAAAGTCTTCCAATAATTGGGTGGTAGATTTCTTTTTGTTATATTCATTGTCATTATCTACATTTATTGTTATGATATTGCATTCATGAGCATTTAATCAGTACGAACTTACTGATTAACATTGTCTATCTTATCGACTTTACATAATATTTGTTCTAGATTTTATTATTCTTAACTAAGATTCACCCTTCATCCCATCATTAATTGATTTAACCGAAAGGCTCAATACTTTTTGGTCAAACAATTTGACGCCGTCTGTGGGGACTTTTTAGTTTCTTCTAGATAAAAAAAAAAGGCCAGCCATCTTTTCCTCGTTTGCACAAACTAACAATGACAGGAAAAGGAGATGAAAGATGGAAAGCAATAATGGGTATCACTACCAACATCTTAGACACCATCAACGATGATAACATAGGAGGCAATGAGAATGTAACAACAACAGCCACACCCATGCGGAGTGTTTCACCTCCCACACACGCAAGTGTAATCGCCTCACGTGAAAGGGGAGCTTCCAGATTCACGGATGAGGAGGCACCACCAGCAGTGAAGAAGTTATTGGAGGAGTGGCTGACAAGACTCTCAATGACATACTCGACAAACCTGTTCAAAGGACGAGCCAAAATACCGTGTCGGCAGATGTCATAACGACCGCCGGTGAGCAACCAGCTCTCCCAACAGGTAACTTACACCATTATTGATGCAGACAATGATGCATTGACAACCATTTTAAAGAAAATGGAAGAAATAAAAAACGAAAATAAATCACTCCGCGACCAAATGAGAGAACATCAAGAAATGGTCGATAAGATACCGGGCGCCCCGAAATTGCTACCAAAGCGGTATGTCAGCCGATTCGTCGAACAACCATATAGCGAGGAGGCAGCCCCACATGTCATACCCAAGATCTTCAAAATGCCACCATATTTGAAGATATATGATGGCACCACAGACCAAGAAGATCACATAATTTATTATGTCACAGCACTAAAAGGCAACGACCTATCAAAGGAGCAAGTACCGTCAGTACTACTAAAATAGTTTGGCGAAACCTTAACCGGGGGAGCCCTAACTTGTTACTCACAACTACCGGCCCGACCTATAGCAACGTTCGATTAAATGGCAGACAAGTTCGCCATCGCCCACGCCGGAGCTAAGAAAGCGGAAGCCAGGGTAAACAACATATCCGCCGTTAGGAAATCGCTTGGTGAAGGACCCAGGGACTTCCTCGCTCGGTTTAACAGGGTGAGAATGAGCTTACCTAATGTATCAGAGGGGATGGCGGTAGCAACCTTCCAAAACGGGAATAAAAATGGGTCGAGGGCGACCAAGAAGTTGTTAAGCAGGCTCGTGAAATACCCTCCCACCACTTGGGAAGAAATCCACAATGCTTATTGCGCCGAGGTGAGAGAAGATTACGACAACCTTAACGATCCAACCCAACGTTTGACGTCAATCCAAACAGAGCCGAAGAAAGATTGTCATAATGAAAGTCGAAGAGATCTATCAGGACCACGCCTCAATCGAGATAGGCATCAACCCTATGTAAGAATAGCGATTCCACCACCCCCTCGACATGCGTAAGGGCCATCCAGACCACACACACGGATTCAGAAAAATGAAAGAGGTATACCTCCACTCTTATCCACTCACAATTTTTGTATTTCTCCTTCAAAAGTAGTGTACACACTAGAGAAGCTTGGCACAAAGGTGAAGTGGACGCAAAAGATGAAGTCCGACCCAAGTACCCAAAAGTCGAACATCCTTTGTGAATTTCACTAGGAGCGGGGTCACAAAACCGAAGACTGCATAGCCCTACAACAAGAAGTAGTGAACATGTTAAACCAAGGACACCTGAAGGAGCTGATGAGTGACCGAGAACGAGCCAACTTCAGTCGCGAACGAGAACAACACCAAGGCCCTCAAAATCCACCCTCTCCTACATGCACCATTCAAATGATCATCGGTGAAGGCGATGAAACAACAATCAACCACATAAAATTTACCACCAAGCACAAGCTAAAGCGGTCAATCACCCACGAGCGGTATGATGATCTCAGAGAAAGTATCATCTTCGATAAGTCAGATACTAATGGTTTGATCTTTTCTCACTCTGATGCTCTCGTCATTACTTTATGTATTTCAGATACTGATGTTAAAAGAATAATGGTAGACGGTGAAAGTGGCGCGTGTATTATCCTCCCTCGAGTTTTTGCACTATTGCTACTCGAGGACAAGATAATACTACACTGTATAACACTAAAAGGTTTTAACAATGCAGTCGAATGAACCTCAGGAGAAATAACGCTACCCGTTCTAGCCGGGGACGTCACCCTAGAAAAAACGTTCCATGTCATGAACCTAGACACGACTTACAACGCAATCATAGGACGATTGTGGATACACGCCATGAGAGCCACCCCATCCAACCTGTATCAAGTAATCAAATTCTCAACTCCATGGGGGATATTCAGCATCCGAGGCGAACAACGCACAGGCCAAGAATGCTACCGCATCGCCCAAGATTGCACGTTCACTCAACAACTTAAAGGAACAAACAAATTCGGGGTCCGAGCCCAGCGATTAGAAAGACATTATCCAGGACCTCGACGTTGTGGAAGCAATGGGGTCAACAATAGAAGACCTTGATTCCGTCCAATTAGACAACAACAACAGCAGCAAAAACGCTTATATATGCCATAAGCTCTCCAAGCCATGTATATTTCATAAATTTCTTATTGATAACGCCGATATATTTATTTTTTCCCACGCAAATATGCCAGGAATTCCAAAAGATATTGCCACACATAAGTTAAATGTCGATCCCTTCTACCCTAAGTACGAAAAGTGAGAAGAAAATTCAACGTCGCAATCAATGAGGCCATCAGCGAAGAAGTGGATAAATTACTCGCTAACGACTCCATCTGAGAATCAAAATATCTTCAATGGGTCGCCAATGTAGTCATAGTAAAAAAGAAAAATGGGAAGTGGAGAATGTGTGTAGATTTCATGGACCTGAACAAGGCTTGCCCGAAAGACTCCTTTCCCTTGCCTTATATCAATCAGCTAATTGACACAACTGCAAGGCACGAGTTGTTGAGCTTCCTGGACGCCTATTCAGGTTACAACCAAATCCTCATGGAGGAAAAGGACCAGGAGAAGACTACCTTCATCACCCATCAAGGAACGTACTATTATCGGATCATGCCATTTGGCTTAAAGAGCGCAAGGGGACTTATCAAAGATTGGTAACCAAAATGTTCAAGGACCAACTCGGCAAAACTATGGAATTTTACATAGACGATATGTTGGTCAATTCAAAAAGGAAGGAAGATCACATCGATCACCTGAAAGAGGCCTTCGGAATATTGAGGCAATATGGGATGAAGCTGAACCCCGAAAAATGCGCCTTTAGCATAACTTCAAGCAAGTTCCTCGGTTTCTTGGTGTCACAGAGAGGCATCAAAGTCAACCCCGACCAAATCAAGGCCATTGAGGGAATACCTGAAATGTTAAATAGCAAGAAACATATGCAAAAATTGATGGGCCGCATAGCTGCCCTGTCGAGGTTCATCTCACGATCCTCTGACATATGTCATAAGTTCTTTAATATGCTTAAAAAGGACAACGGGCTCCAATGGAATGAAGAATGCATCAAAGCCTCAAGAGAACTAAAGGCATATTTGTCATCTCCCCGATACTCGCTAAGGCAGAACCCAGTGAACGCCTCCTCATATATTTGGTCGTATCGGAGGTCGCGCTAAGCGCAATGTTGGTTCGCAAAGATAAAGGTATGCAATCTCCAATATATTATATTAGCAAAACTTATGTAGACGTCGAAACAAGGTACCCTCACCTCAAAAAATATGCCTTGGCGTTAGTTATAGCTTCACGGAAGCTTAGGCCATATTTTCAATGCCACCCCATATCGGTGGTAACGACCTTTCCCCTATGAGGTATCTTGTATAAACCCGAGCTATCGGGGAGATTGACCAAATGGGCTATAGAGTTGAGCGAGCATGATATAACATACCAGCCGCGAACAATAACAAAATCACAGGTACTTACCGACTTCGTCACCGATTTCAGTACCAAAATTATGACTGAGGTTGAACAAGAAACTACTCGCAGCTCACCTAGTCTACCCAACCTATGGTCCTATATACTGACGACGCATCCAACGCATTAGGATCTGGACTGGGACTCGTACTCGAGGTCCCAATAGGCGAAGTCATTCGCCAGTCCATACGGTGTCCCGATATGACTAACAATGAAGTCGAGTATGAGGCCGTAATTTTAGGATTAAATCTAGCTCTCAAATACGGAGCACGACGAATCGTCCTTAGATTCAACTCACAACTCGTCGTCAACCAAGTCACATGTACTTTCCAAATCAAAGAGCAGGGGCTACAAAGGTACCAGGCAGATATTCATAAACTACTACCAGAATTCGACGAATGTCGACTCGACCAGATACCTCGAGCACATAAAATCGAAGCAGATGGCCTCGCTAAGTTAGCAGCGGCCACCAAGAACATCACTAAGGAAAATGTTGTCACCCTCCTCCATTCATCGATAGACCAATTCGAGGTACACTATGTAAATTTGAGTTGGGACTGGCGCAACCGTATTGTAACATATTTGCAAAAAGGAGCACTCCCGGCAGATAAAAAAGAAGCCAAAAATCTTCAAATGTAGACGGCCAAGTACAACCTCATAAATCAGGAGTTATACAAAAGAATATTTGGAGGCCCCTTAGCGAAATTCCTAGGGCCAAATCAAACAAGGCACGTACTCGGGGAAGTACAGGAAGACCAATGCGGTGCTCATAGTGGTAATCGGGCCCTCGACAGATGCCTCATTCGAGAAAGATATTATTGGCCCACAATAAAGAAGGAAGCTGCCAATTATGTCAAGAAATGCAAACAGTGCTAGAAATATGCCATATGATACACCAAGCGGGCGAGCACCTCCATTCTTTACATCGCCATGGCCGTTCATCAAATGGGGAATGGACATCGTCAGAACCCTCCCAACAGGGCGAGGTAATGTACGTTTTCTTTTAGTTTTAACTGACTATTTCTCCAAATGGGTAGAAGCCGGTGCGTTCACCCAAATACGCGAACATGAAGTTATAACATTCATATGGAAAAACATCATATGCCGCTTCGGCATCCCCAAAGAAATCAGCTGTGACAATGGACCCCAATTCATCGGAAAGAAGATCGCCGAGTTTTTTGAAAAATGTCACATCAAGGGAATACTCTCCACGCCATATCACCCTGCCAGTAACGACCATGCCGAATCCTCTGACAAAATAATACTGAATATCTTGAAGAGAAAACTTGAGGATGCCAAGGGACTATGGCCGGAATTACTCCCAGATGTACTGTGGGCATACCGCACCATGCCGAAAACAAGCACAGGAGAAACGCCATACTCACTAGTCTACAGGATTGACACCATGATACCGATTGAGGTCGGTGAACCTAGCTTGAGATACTCTAACGAAAGCGGGCCAAATAATGATGAAAATAGAAAACAGGACCTCGACAAAACAAATGAGCGAAGAGACATGGCTTACCTAAGAATGGTAGCCCAAAAGCAACAAGCTGAACAGTACTACAACAAAAAAGCTAAAGTACGACCACTCAAAGTCGGAGACTATGTACTCAGGGCTAAAAGACAAGTGAGCAAAGATTCGGTAGAAGGAAAACTAGGAACCAATTGGGACGGGCCATATAAGATCACGGCAGCAACAAACAAAGGATCTTTTCAACTATAAACTATGGAGGGAAAACTAATATGAAACAATTAGAACGCCGCCCATCTCAAATACTTCAGCTTTTACAGACGCCCTCCACGTCGTACTCTTTTTCCCTCATCCGAGTTTTGTCCCAATTCGATTTTCTCGGAGAGGTTTTTAATGAGGTGACAAAGGGGACGTCTCGAAGTTCAAGTATAATTCATCGCCCCGCATGTCGATTGCTTCTCCAGGCCGAACGATGAAGGGACTGGATATATGAAAGCTTCTCCAATATATGCATGAAATGAAGGACACATGTAATATTCTCCAATGAATGACATAAAGCAGCATTTTTACGCTCCGTCAAATCTTTTCGCATCTTACATTCGACCTTGCTCAAATTATTTAGCATTCAACCTCGCTCGAATTATTTACATTCGACCTCGCTCGAATTGTTTCACATTCGACCTCGCTCAAATTGTTTCACACTTGACTCGAATAATTTTACGTTCGAACTCGCTCAAATTGTTTCTCACTAGACCTTGCTCGAATTAAGTTACATTAAACCTCGCTCGAATTATTTTACATGCGACTACGCTCGAAGTTTCTAGTGTCCGATCGCGTCGAACATCAATCTTATAAAAAAATCAGGGACTTCCCCATATAACAAAAAAAAGAGATCAGAAATCAAGAAACGCATAGTAAAAAAGCGGCAGTTACATTACAATTGTCAAGTTACAATACTTTTTATAAAGGGCCCAAAGACGCCCTCACAAAAATAGAAAAATAGAACAAAAACTAAGTATGACGGCTTTACGCCGCGTCATCCCCGGCGGCATACTCATCATCATACCAAGAATCAGAGGCAAGCCAATCCGCATCATTGTCAATATCGTCCCCACCAGACGTACCAAGGGCATAACTGCAAGCTTCACAGACCGCACGTGCCTTAGCACAGACTCTTTCAAGTTTTGCTTCGAAAATCTTCCCATCAGTTTTCCAAGACTTATATACGTCAAGCTAAGCCTCGGCATGAACCCATATCTCATACAACTCCCGCGGCACACCGGGATCGACAGAAGTATGAGACGTGGACGGTTGTGACTGTCGTCGCACCTCCTCAGTTTTCAAGGTAACGACCTGCTCGTTCAATCCGAATAACTCTACCTCCAAATTCTGGATCTGTTCCTCTAACCTCGCCACCATAAGCACCGATGTCTCCGGCTCGCTCTCCTGCTCGGACTTGCAAACGCGCAGAGCGTCTTCTAAAGTTGCTGCTTCAGCCGCAGTGGCCACTCTATCTTTCTCGGTACGAGCCAACTCTTCGACCTTGGCACTCACCTTGCCCCGCAGATCAACAACATTCGCCTCCCTCTACCCAAGTTCAGCAGTTAAAAATGCCACCCGCATTTGAAGATCGACATTCTCAACCATCAACCATTTACTCACCTCGAGCTCGTCATCCTTGGCCTTTAGAGATGCCTGAGCTTACTACATCGACCGATGGCTCTCGTTAGCTCATCATCCCTCTCCTTTAACTCTTCATCTTTCTTCGCCAACTCCTCATCTTTCTGCTTGAGCCTGTCGGGAAACAATTGAAACTCGATATCCTGGGTAAAAACATCGGCCATCATTCGATGCTTAGTACGATACTCCTTGTACTTGGAAGTCACCTTTTTAAAGAGGGTCGTCATCTGCTCTTTCCTCCGTTCACGCTCAATTCCCGTGATAAGAGTCTGACATGTAGAAGAAAAGAGTTAGTATGAGCAGATCACACGTATGAAACAAATCCTAACATTAAAAAGCACTTACTCGTAGAACCATGCCAGATATACTCAAGGATAACTCTGCATCGGTCATCGCCTACAACGCCATGTTCTAGCCGTACACAAGGAGGCAAAGGATGGCACCGCCCTGTCCGAGTTGGCCAAAAGGTCATAACCCGCGTGGATGATTACGTGCCGGTTGGGACCCTCCGTCCTTACCTCCACGCGAGTGTTCCTTTCCAAGAAGGCTCGTATCTCTTCAGGGTCGATGTCCGAACCAGAACTGTCGTCTCCCGTAGGTACCTGTCACACCTCCTTTTGGCGCGCCCCTCCTTTCGAGGGATTGTACGAAGGAGTTTTTCAAATTTAAGTGACAATATTCGAAACGGGATTATTTTATGTTTGTTTCACAGTCGCCACCTGGAATAAATTAAGGTGTCCCAAGTCACCGATTTATTTAAATCCCGAATCGAGGAAAATTTCGACTTTCCAAATGAAGTCTGCGAACCAGAAATTCTAAGTAAGGAATTCTGTTGACCCGAGAGAAGGTGTTAGGCACCCCCGAATCCCGTGGTTCTAGCACGGTCGCTTAAACTATTATAAATGGTAAAAATATCTGATTTTTAAAACATGTTGTAATCTACGTGCTTTCAATCAATTTCAAACCGCTTTATTCCGTAAAACTTGTACATTTAAAATTCTTAAACAGAGATGGCCCAATTTGTAACGGGGTTACTTCAAGTCATGCTTCAAAAGGGACTATTGAGAACTTGATCACATGTAATCCTTATTCGTTCTCGTTATAATTTTATACCAGCATGTGTCGTTCAAATAAATTCAAAGTGTGGCCATGGTTGCCTTATATTTCCGGATTAGTATTAGCTCAAATTGAATTAATCCTAACGACGTATATAAGCATAATACGGAGGTGCTTGATTCACTACCGAATTATTTTCCAGTTGGGTACAGGGAGCAACGGTTAGAGGAAAGGCTATAACATTATTATGGAGCTTATTTCAAATGAGTGCGCATGCGAAAATTATCTGCTCCTAAACAGTCAAATGCCAATACTCAACACATATCAAGTTATTGAATTGGTTTCCAACTCAAAACATATTCGGACTCTGTGTATTTGAACTAATAATTAATTCGAACAACTATGCTTCCAACAATTAACAGTACAAATATATTGTAATTGAAAACAGTCCTAATTTAACTGTAATATCCCAAACACAACATGATTTATTGAAATTGCAGCTCCAAACAGCAAAGCTTAAGCCTTGATTTCATTTCATTGTCAAATAGAGGAAGCCATATCAACAGGAATGTGTACCTGAGATTTAACCAGAGAAACGAAAGAGGAGAAGGTCAGTAGCAGCTCCAAACACAGCAAACAACAGCAACAGCAACAACCAAGGCAACTTAGTGACACAAAATATACAGCCTAGTAGCAAGACTGGGGTTCCCGGGATAGATTAAACCAACAGGGAACTTAAGAACAAACAACAGCAATTCCGGAAGACTAGACAGCAAAGACCAAACTCAAATAAACTCACAGAACCCTTCAGTTAACTTGGACACTCGAGTATGGAAATAGAAACTGAGAAAAAGCTCAACTGTTTGTAATCTTGAGAGCAAATGTAATAGTGTTACAAGGACTCGAGTTGCTTAAGACTAAACAGGCTCTCAAAAATGAGTAAAACTCTCTTTTTTTCTCTGTTTTAGAAGGTTAATTCCCAGAATGTATATCCTAGAATGTGTATTCCAGCAGGTCTCTCTCCAAAATCTCTAAGTTTCTCCCTTTTAATCTCTATGGCTTGTCATTTATATAGCCAAAAACTGAACCAGCCCTGCAGCCCCTTTTTAATTGTTTTAAACTAACCAGCCATGTTATTCCCTCTGTTTTTCCACTTGAAATTGTCTAAGCATGGGTTCTACTTATTAAAACTGCTGAAGATCAGAAATTAAATGGAATACTCTGCTGTCCAGCAGGTTCCACTAACTTACCCCACGTGTATTGCACCCTTTTTTAATCCTAAGTGAAACTGGTTTCTGACTTCCATGATCCATTGTCTAAACAGGCTGTAATTCAACTACAAAACTCCCTTTTAATCCATTTAAACAACAATTTTGAGGGTGTATTGATGTGTAATTAATAGGCCAACTGCTAAGTTCTGGATTTTCTATTGGGATTACAGCTATAACCAATTCATTTCCTAAATTTAGCCATAAACAATTCAAGTTTTAATTCAACAGTGGTTCGGACCAAACTAGGCAGCATTGACAACATCACTGTCCCATTGCTCTAATCAAATAAACCCATATAACTAATCGACGACATTTATTTAATCGATTACAACACATAATCGATAACAAATAATCGACCTACGAATCCGTAATTCATGGTTTACGGGCAGACTCAGGGGATCAAAAATATGAATTAATTACTAGACGACCTTAAATAAACTAAACACACAATTCATTACAATTAACAAACAACAGAAAGAAATCGACCAAATAAAAGGTCAACTGAAGATGGGAGCAGAGAATTTAGCAAGGAATCACAAGGCTAAAAATAACAAACACAACTAAACTAACAAACCAATAAACAGAGATAAAAGCAAAAGGGAAGAAATACCTCAAGAGTGAAAATCAGGAACAAATACGGACTTGGACCAACTCGGGCTTGAAATTTTGAGGCTAAACGGACCTTAATCGAGTGTTCTCAACTGAGAACACTTCGACTAAGGTCCATTGAGCGACAAAAATCCTCAAACAGGCTCGAATCCTTTTCTAGGGTTCTTGGGGCTCAGGTTGGGGTTCAAGGGGTTCAGGCTTGATTCGAACCAAACCAGTGTTGGTTTGGTTACGAGGGAAGTCAGGGTAGTGTTGGGTATCAATTTGGGGTGGTTTGGGGTAGGTTAAGTTTTGACTCGAACCTTCGATTGAAGATTCGAGAAGTTCAAGGATGATTCGAGGTAAGGGACTTGTGGATTTGGGTTCGGGGTGTGATGGGGGTTCCATGGTGTTAGTTTGGTGACCGGCGGCGTTGTTTCCGTCGGGTTTCAGGTGAGGGGACCTAGTGGCGGCTAGGGTTCATGGGGTGTATTTGGTTCGTCGAGGGAGACGAAGGGGGCGAAATGAAATGGGGAAAATGGGTTAGGGGGGTCTTTGGTACATTAGAATTGCAAGAATTAATTTGGGCCGTTGGATCACGAGAATCCAACAGCCAAGATCATTATGGTAACGAAAACGGGGTCGTTTCGATTTAAGTGGTGCTGGTCCGATGGGTTAACGGGTCAGGGATCATTTGGACCAGGTGAGATACGTGTTTTTGGGCCTGGAATTTGGTCAAAATGAGGTGGCCCAATCCGATTTTGTTCTTTCATTTCTTTTCTTCATTTTAAATCCTAAATAATTAAAAGCAAAAATTCTAAATCATATTACAAAAAATCAAATTAACTTTTGAAAAATACTAATTAACTTTTACTAACAAATAACACACATAATTAAATATCAATTAAAATAAATCACAAAACTAGACCTTTAAATGCTAAATGTAAAGTGTATTATTTTTGTGATTTTTTTTTTGGAAAACAAACGTAATTACTCCTAATAAAACCTAAATGTAAATGCAACATATTTTTGTGTTTTATATTAATTTACAAATAACACGCACATGCAAAAATGCAAATAATAATTAATAAATTATACAAAATTCATAGAAAATCACAGACAACACAAAACTATTTTATTTTGAATTTTTGGGAGTAATTCTCATATAGAGCAAAAATCACGTGCTCACAGCTGCCCTCTTTGCCCGAAAACACGAAGAGTTTTCGTGCAAAGATAAATGAGCGGATACGAGCGATTTTTGCCCGTTCGAGTACTCCGTGTGAAGCATTTTTGAAAGAGTTTGACCGAGCCTTTGCTTTGGGAGGCCTCCTACATATCCTGGGCTGAACAGGAATCAGGTCAATGTAGTTCGGAAAGTTTTGGTAGCTGGGACTACCGTGGAACTATGACATTGCTGTTACTGCTGCTACTGTTGCTGCTACCGCTTACTGACCTCCTTATTACACCAAAAGGAAAAATCAAAGCTAAACATAGCTACGCCTATCAACTATGA